>JAFBJU010000526.1:0-132726 GCA_016785305.1 Colistium nudipinnis | reverse complement strand
CCCCCCCCCCCCCCCCCCCCCCACCGCCTGCCAGACTAATTGCAGGGACAACATTAAGACGTCTGGAGGTAAATGGACGAGACTTTCAATGACGTCTCTGACGGAATGAGACGTGAAAGCACAAGTTCGTGGGGGGACGTGAACATCATAGAAATTCGAAGCCACCACCCCCAATTTCACGGCCATGGCTCTTGCATAAAGTTTGAGGTGACAGTGTATACACACTGACATCACTGTCACCCCCCCCCCCCCCAACCCCCCACACACACTGTTCATTATAATTAATCACATTTCTCTAGGGCACAGAGGGAGAGAGAGAGAGAGCAGAAGAAGATAGTCGAAGCCAGGACCGCTGTAATCTGACATTGATGTACAGCCAAAAAAATGGAAGTCCTCGTTCACCTTCCCTTTGTTCTGAGGAAGGGGAAGTGGTGTGTGAAAGGGTGTAATTAATGAACCTACAAATAGCTCCAGTTTCGTTGAATGACAATCTATGTGTTAAGAAGCAGTACCCTTTGTTACTGTGGGTGCGCAAGTGCTTGCAACGCTGGCTCCCAATAGAGCCCTGACAGGTAATTCTGCATTTTGAAATGGTAATGAAGCTGAAATGCATCACTGGATTACACCTCGGGGACTCACGTGTTGGGCGTCCTTCAGGGCCGCGAAACTGTAACGTTTTTGATCATCAACAAGGCCACCGGCGGACGGACTATTGGCGGGTGCGGAGGTCAAGAGCTGGAGCCGTGCGACTTACCCCAGAGCTTCGCCCAACGCAGCCAATGTCTAATTGCCGCTTCCAACGGGGCAAATGAAGCTGGCATGACAAATTGCGTCAAAACAAGTCTGTAGGCGGGCGCACAGTTAATTTGCGAGACACAGAGATGTATTTGGGGCCAGGAAGAGCTCGCGCTTAATGAATACCATTTCCCAGGGAGCATGTATTTTTCTGCATAGCGGGACCGGTGCATCGCCAGACAGGCAGACCGCTCCTCGTCTCATTTTAAACACAACTCAGTACCGTGTCTAAAATCCTACAGCATATGATGAGTGCTATCAAGACAATAAAAAAAAACTGAAAACGTTTTGCCTGCTGCTTTGATTGTAAATGTTATCATTTTGATGCTGCTATCAGATTGTTGGCTGAAATTAGGGGTCTTCGTCTTCAGAGGGTTTTTACACATTCAGTGTTTAATTAATTTTTCTCACAAATTCTAGGACCATATCTTCGTTTCTTATCCGTCAGTCCACAAGGAGGAGGGAAAAAAAAATCTGGCACAATCACTGCCCATCTATTTTCAAAATATGCTTATCTCAGCCCCTGAAAGATTCTCATTGTTCCCCCCCGCTAATCCCCCAAATCTGCGGCATGACTCAGAAGTTTACCACATTTCCTTGTGCCAATACAATTCCGTTCTGTATTATCTTCCAACAGGAGCCGCACGTCATTTTCTCCTGTGAAACAATGCACCCAAAATGACTCTTTGTCTGCCAAAAGAACGATAAAATGCCCAGCTGGGAGTTTAATAATGCTCAATGGCAAACACGAGTCAAAGGAGCAGCGAAGGCGACAACAGCGCCATTTGGTTTAATGAAGCTCATTGTCTTACACAAGAGTTTGCGACCTGATCCAGAAATGGTCTGCTTCGCGTAGGACGCTGTATAACTGTAGTATCCACCTTCAGTGCCTAACTAGGACAATAAAAAGACCTGCATATTTCTTCTCTTGAACAATGGAAACTATATAAAAAAAACTGGTTCATGTGTTTTCTCCAGGAGAAAAATAATGCAATCAACTTATGGAATAAAAAGGGGGATAGAGGAGCAGCTACCACACGTGTTGGTCCTGATCCGTGGCCAGACCTGGTCACTGAAAGCCTTCAAAGTCAATTGAGATGAATCCAAAGGAATGGGGTCCGGTCTTAGGGAGGGGTCGGCTCGTGGCAGTTGCCTGTTAGCCTTCACGCTCGCAGGAATGTAGTCGTTATGGAAGAGGATGCTGGCTGCTTTAATACACAATCGTGGGGAGCTGCGACATTCCTGCACAAGTGTGGGTGCTTTTCCGCATGGCCCCTAATCTCCAAGGTCTATTTTGGACACCACATTGGTCCCCGAGGCCCCCTCTACCCCGTGTCTCCATCTCCATCTGACCAACTGCACACTGTCATATAATACACTGTCTGCCTTTAATTACTGTCTGGAAGTATCAGGGTCATGGGTCACGCATTCCATTGGGAGCCCCTGTGTATGTGCGTGTGTGTGGGTGCGTGTCCTTTGTATGGCGAACGGAGGGTTGTGGGATGTGCCGAATTCCACAACACTTTTTTTCCTCTCACTCATCACGTATCACACACACACACACACAACCCTCTCTTGACCTGTATCTCCATCGACCCTCTTGGACCTGTTTTTGGAGTGCAAATGGCCTTAAGCCACTGTGAGGCACACAAAACGTGCCCGAGCTGCGATTACGAGTATCTCATTTTAGAATGAGACAAAATACTGAAATGATATTGGCCTCAATTTAATCCGCCGTGATATGTAACCCAAACCCCTAAAAAGGTTTGCTGCCCTTGAGGTTAAAGCGCCGCTATCCCCCGGGGGCTTAACTTCTACTTTCACTGACAAGAGACAAGATTAGACAGCTGTGCTAAGGACCAAACAGCTCTCGGCGAAAAACTGCTAATTTGTGACTCTTATCTAAAAGGGAAATAGGTACAATTATTTCCACGTGGAAGAAGAAGCCCTGGGCTAGTGGATTAAGCAAGAAAAAATATTTTCACATGTGTATCCGAGGACTCTGTCTAAGGGCTGTGCGGAGGTAATACTCGATGCATACATGATGCTAAAAACAAAAGGGGGCCGGTCAGAGATATGAATAAAACCTCACACCCCAGCATGTACTCTGACTACAGATATTATTGCATAAATCCGCCGGTGGCCTCTCGTGCTCTGCTATCACCAGCAGGCCATCAGTCCAGCCAGGCTATAAATAAAAGCAAACAAACTTAGGTGTCAGGCTACAGTAATTGGGTTTGCTGTCTGCTGTTATATTTCCCTATCTGGCGAGTTGTTATGTGTAATCATAAAATCCAATGACTTAACATAATAGCGTATTCCTGACGGGAAGACAGGCAAGCACTGGGTGCATTTGAATACGCTTTAGCTGAGATTTAGCCGCTCTGCCTCGGGCTCTGTGACGGGCATCATATTTGTTTTTATCGCGTTTTTATTAAATGCTCTTCGTCGTCAGTGTAATTCCACACAGGGCAGAAGTAACACACTGTTGAATGCTGATGCACTGTCCCCTGAAAACATAATCGAGTGACTGGGCAGGGATGGAATGTGTATCATGGGATCTGTTGACTAAACTGTCTCGGACCATTAAGCACATCCCTGAAATACTGATTACTAAGGGGGACACAAACATAAAATGCAAACGCTTACAATGACTGCCCTGCAAGGCCACCATGCACGGTCCACTCAATCAGAGGAAAACAATGATGTAACACCTGATGATGGCACAAAAAGCGAAAAAGATTTCACACTCTCATTGAAGACGTGGACAGTTTCATTACAAGGGGATGCACAACAGGACATCAATCCCACTCATTGCTTATTCAATACAATATGCACGCATGACGCTACTGAATAATAAATGACGCACTTAAAGCGAAAGCATGAGGATATCAATTGATTAGACCTCTTACATCTGTCATACGACCCACGGATCATCACATGATCTGCATTGATTGCCTCCCTGTCAGCACTCTACTGGCGACACACCAGAGCACAGGGGCACGAGTTCCACGGAAGAGAAAAAAATATGTTTATCCAGTGAGGAGGTGATCCTTGCCGTTTATCAAGGTCCCCTGACCTTGGCCATGCACGGGCCAATGTGCAGCGGGGAAATATGCATCTACTCCTAATCCAGAAACTATCTAGGTGCAAATGTGTGCATCCCTGCTTGTACGAGCCGGGGTATCAACCAAGCTTTTCTGTGTTACAACCCCAACAACCTGACCTCCTCACTGGGCGCTCACAATATTTTCAGAAATCTGTCATAGGTCCGACAGCCACAAGAGGTTCTTGACGGGAAAACACAACCATCGTGCATTCCAATCCGTAACGAGACAATCATATTGTATGACTAATTACACGTCTTCTAAACGAATGAAAAAAAACAACAAGTTTGACAAACGTTGCCCATCTTTGGGCAACGTTTACGAGGATCACTCATACAACAATGAACAAGCCAACAAAGAGAAAAAATAATTCCAGTGCTTCAGATAAGAGTAATTCGACAACAAGGAGATGGGTGGAGAAATTTGGAGGGGAGAAATAGTTTTGGCCTCATGGGCCAGTTGTTGGGTTTAAAATTCAGCAAAAAAGTGTTGTGTTGTGCGTCGAGTGACGACCGAGCACGAGGAACGCGTGGAAATATCTACGTGAAGAAGTGGTGGTGACACCTGGAGTAGCACATGCCGCTCTCATCCAGACATGGCTGAGTTGATAAGAAAAAAAAAAATATTTCTTGTAAAGTCCTATCTGGCAGATATGGTACACTGTAAATCTTCCACCTTTTTTCTCTCTTATCCGGCCAAGGCTTAGGTGCCTCCTCTCCCACTGAGTTGCCTTATCCTCCCCTAGCATCTGTTTTTGAAGCCATGCGGCTTAAGCACAGATTAATGGCGAGTCCTAGAGTTCTTGCTGTGAGGGCACAAAACAAGTCTTGGCTTGAATTTTGGCATCAGGACCTGCATGCAGTGAGTGGCCATTATCGGCAACATATCTTCTAGGTCGCTGAGACGGCAACTTTGCCAACATTGCCGCTCCGACTTACCTCAGCATTGTACTTTTCAGTTTGCCAGGAAACCACCATGCCTAAATCGAGCACTCGTGTTCTTTTTTCTTTTTTTGCTTTTACGCTCACTCCGATTCCATTTGGGCCATTTCCTGCCTTTTACTGGTGTGCGATACGTTGGTGCAAATGTGCTGTAATAAGATAGTTGTCTTGGACTTTCATTACCACTTTCATTATCTTCAAAGAACGCTGAAACAGCTTCTGTAGTACCGGCCTACTGGCATTTATTGCCCAATCAATACACACCTTAATCTAATTTAAAGGGAAGCAGTGAACTCTTTCACTCCATCCCCTCCTCCTCCTCATTGAGCCAAGCTCTGGTAAAAAAAAAAAAAAAGGCCTCCTATTCTCTCATTCTGTTGCCAGGCTTTTCATCCTACAGACAGATACAATGTTCCTGAAGCTCTGCAGTGACTGTTCTCACGCTTTCTTCTTCACAGCTCCGAAAAAACGTAGAAAAGAAGGTCTTTTCCCGAGGCCCTTTCTCTTTCTTTACCCTTGGAAGGGGAGGAGGAGGGGGGATCCAACAATCCAGCTTCCACCCTTTCCTCAAGTGGAGCTGCGACGCTTTGGGCCGCGTCTCTTCCAAAACCTACCCAATTGCTTAAAAAAACGGTGTCGATTGAAGAAGCCTTTTTTCTTTCGTTTTTGAAACGGGCCAAAATATCAAATGGTCGCTCTGACACGGCCAACGTGCCCAGACTACCAGGCGCGGTGTTTAATCAGAGATTAAATACATACTGCATTACATTCCCCGGCCTGGCACAGTGACAGCTCCCTCATCATTCTCCACTACTTCCAGGAAATATACACTGCAGAGGAGGCCCCCTGAGGTCAGGTCTAACTGTGTTTGTATCTGTTCATTACCTCCCTTCTTTTTTTTTTCACTGATGTCCTGGGTGATATATTCTCCTTCTTTTTGTGTTATCTGAAGTTTACTTTCATTTGTAATTCTAACTGTCGACATTGCACCAGCAATCATGAGGCCATCGCTGGTGCACATGCTGCGTGAGTACCGATTCAAACTGGTAATTCCTATGCAAATCTTGTTGTAGCAGTGACGCCATTAGGCCTAATGCTTTGGAAACATTTAAACATCAAACTAATATCTCATTTCGGCTAATCCTGTTGACTGGTTCACTTGTTGACAATAGACTGGCAAAGAAGAAACACGGTTATTGGTGTGACACCCCAGACCTTTAATGCTTTTAACTTTGAGGGACGGGGAGCCCACTGCCATCAGCGCGTGTTTGCTGTGCGATATTTCTCTTTGTGTTGTGCCTGTGAGTGTGTACGCAGCGGGGAGCCAAGAGTAATGGACGCCAGACTGAGCTCCATCTATCCACCATAATGCCTCATTTTGCTTTCAGGTTCCCCCTGTGTCTCCCAATGTGGCCATTTGCATTGAAGGCGGAAGCATGCAAAAGTCTGATTTGGTCTGATTTTCCCTGATTCCGTTCCCAACTGTAGCACTTAATGGAGGTTGATTTGGCCTCGAATTTCCACGACACACTATGGTTGCATAACTCGATGCAATTCAGTCGTGTTAGAAAAAAAAATAAAACAATTCAATGACATTATGGGGCATAGCCTATTTATGTTTTTTAAGCAATCAAGCTCAGCCTGTGGTGAGACATTGCCCTTGTGGTTGGTGTGTCTGTGAAGTGAGATGTATGACCTAGTGAAGCTGTTGAATGACCGGATCAATAGATTTACGGCTGATACAGTGCGTTGCATTCAGCAACACCCTCGCGCACCATTGTTCAGTGTCCGCCTCCGACAGACAATTCCTCATTGTCACTTTGTGAAACATGACATCCGTAGCGCACCTGTGGCAATAGGCCCTTTGAAAACGCTTTGAAGCCGAAGCTGATTTTGATGTAGATATGACTGTTCACTACAGTTATACGATTAACCAGGGCTGGAAGGAACAATCAAATCCTTTGCTTCAGCAAAAGGTATCAGTGCAAGAATAGAAACAAAATCTGTTAAAAGCCAAAGCCTTAAAGGTTCTGCCTGAGAAATTGCAGCATTCATATTCAACAATACCATATTACCTCCACATTAGGCTTGTGCTGATTGACATTTATATGGATTGTTATTTATTAATTGGGGGACAAGAGAGAAAATGCTTTTTACGAATTGTACTACTTTACTGGTAACATCCTGAATGTCTGATATATACAGTGCTTAAAACTCGAGAAAGAAAAAAACCAAAAACGCATATGTTTGCTCCCCGGAGCAACTGCATTATCTTGAATTGGCTTACTCCAATGAATTTAACAGATAAAAGTGGAAAGTCGCTCCAAAAAAAGGGGCAAAAGCAGGAGTTTGTCGTCAAAACCCATAATCAGGAGGAGACAGATTTCTGTAAAAAAATTTCTATACTGTTTTGAGCAACATTTGTTCATTTGTGTTGTTGCGGTTCGCTTTCACTGGCGGTGTGCTGATGTAACCGAGAAATCAGCTGTGTGATGGTGAACTAGCACATGTCTCCTATAAATAAATACTGTCAATGCTGTTGTATTGTGTGCTTAATATGAAGACCAAATAAATCCAGGGTCGCATGTGTGCTACTCCCACCACCTGTTTTTTCACAATTTCAAACTGGACGTTGGATTCATTATAAGATTAGGTTTCTTGTTAAACTAATGAGACCTAACTGTCATCTGTAGGCTGCATTACAGTCAGTCTCCACCGCTGCTGCTGCAACTGGTTCATTTATTGTGCTTGTGCACAGTGTGCTGCACTCGCACAATGCCACACAAATGTGTCTCCGACAGGGTGTCACGATGACACTCTGTGACAACGGAGCCATCTGAAACTACAGTTGATTGGCCAGTCCTCCCATTCGTTGCACTGTGTATTTTATTATTTATTATCTATTTACAGTCAGGCGCTGGTATACAGCTTAAGATAATACAGTCGCTTTGGTTTGAAATGAAAGTGAAAGAAAGAGTGGCGTTTGAACTATATACCTATTATGAATAGACTATCTATCGTGTTATAAATATATTATAAGAAGCGTACAGTGAATGAAATACTTTGACAGATGTACACAGAGTAATAGTGCCCAACACAGGAGTAGGATGTGTACTGACTTTTGAACGTGCCTTTACCGACATGTAAAGGCGTCCAGGTGAAAATGTCTGGGGCGATGAAATCAGAGTACATCCATCTGTGGCGTACAATGTAAACTGTGCGCTGTAATGCTGCAGCTGTGAGGCCTCCCCGCACCAGACACCCTGCACATCCCGTCTCTATTAATATGCAAACATCTGCCTCCTCTCTTTACGAGGTATGAATTTTGAGTCTCCTCAACAGCATCTGCAAGCCATCGCTGCTCAGTTGGGGTTTGGCCCGCTAAGCATTTACCAGCTGTTGACCCTACGGATGATGGCTGTGTGTAACAGAGCACCGTGAGAGACGACAACAGTTTCCACGCTGTTCCTCTGTGTCCACTTTCACAGGAGCCTCTTTATCCGCCTGACTGTCCCAAGCAGACGTGCGGCTCTCAATAAGGACACGTTGTCTAATCAACAGATGTTTTCTAAGACACCTTGAGGGACCTATCCAAAGCTCTGTCGTCAGAGGTTGTATTCCAATGCTGCGTAGCCGGCTACGAGCTCGAATTGTTCTGTGGCGTGTTGTCACGCGTTGGACTCTTTTCTCTCAGAGTTGATGAGCGATTGCGTTGTTGACCAAAGGAAAGAGGCCAAAGCAGAGAAAGGCTTTGTGGTGTCTTCATTGTCAGAGCCATCATGCAGAATGCAACACAAAGGGGGCCTCCATTCATCGGCCACAGCGACAAGCTCCAGTTCTCTCGAACGAAAAGGAAAAATCAATACGCTGCGTATGTAACCCTCTGTGCCTCCACCCATCCGCCCCTCGTCCCTGTCATTTCTATCTCAGTGCGGAGGGTTCTGTTTGCACTGAGGCCGACACCACGGCAAAGGTCTGCATTGCTCTGCCCAAAAATCGCCTCCCAAGATGGTACCCAGCATTCAAGTGCAGTGCGTGTGCTACATATCATCAAAATGGCGATGATCATATTAGGTCTGTTAAGGGTCTGTTGCCGAGTATTTCCTGCCTATTGGTCCTGCTGATTACAGACCTAAATGCAGGATTTTAGTTTTGATGACCTGTGATGACCTTGCACTTGTACATTTGGCGAGTAAAAGCCATACTGATTCTGATTCTGATGAATATGAGGCACCGCCTGCAATTCTGGGAAATCCTTACGGTAAGTTTGCATTGGAGACGAGGTCATTTAGCCTAATGCACTGAAAGCAACCCTAGCTCAGACTTGAACACATCCTCCGTACGTAGAAAGCACCTGAGCAGTGACAATAAAAGAGTGATAAAATGAAATAGAGCAGTTCAGTTTAGATGTAGGCAAAACATTTCATTTTTAACTACCCTTTGCAGTTAAGACAGCAGAAGATAAAGCCAGACTCTATCATTAAACAAAGATTAGTCCTACACTGTATGATTCCTAGATTTTTGCGGACTAATAAAGCTTGACTTTTACCGCAGATTAGATGTTTTACAATAAAAGACCTAAAGGGAAGGGAATGGCTTGGGAGCAATTGAGTCTACAGGAATGGCTGTGTTGAGTTTCATGAACAACAAACAAGTAACGCACAGCAGGTCGGGAACAGAAATAGATCGACATAGAAAATATCATCAAATACTGCTGACCAAGAAATTGTCCATTCGCAGCATTTTCGTTGGGATGACCCTAAAATCGTAACCACGTGACACGCTTTCAATCAGCGGAAGGCCCTTGCTCCGTTGTGATGGAGGCATCGACTGCATGGATTTAGGGTTGAAGGAGGGCTGCTATAGAGTTGGCCTCCTAGGGTTTTCGGGGACCCTGAGCACTCTGGTCTTGGAATAGAGGGGTGTCATTATCATGCTGTTTTTGCAGCGCGGGGTGCGTCGTCGGTTTGACGGCGTCATATTCCTCAACTGTTACACGACTGTGCAGAACAATCATTACTCCTAATGTTCCCCAGGGCTGATTGCAAGACTGCACCTCCACCGCCACGTTTTAACAGCTGGTCACACACTTTGTGAGATGTTCGGTATATATTTTTGCTACTCTGTGGTATTTGTAATTTTAAATCATCCAAGTTGGTGCGCCTACATGTACACACCGCACAGGGGGTCCATTTTGTATGCATTTTAGATAAGGTTATGTCCCTGAATACAAATGTTTTTCTCAAATGACAACTCTGCCAAGTGGCTCATGCTCACCGCCGAGCAGTGTTGGATTTTTTTTGATTTTTGGTTTTTCTTTGTGTTGTCACTGTGTTTGTGTCCGCTTCTGCTGGCGACGACCGTTTCTCTCCGCTGAGAGTCTGTCAGTCGCTTGAAGACAATTCTGAAACCTGCGTCCTTGGTCACCGATTTCTAACAAATGTTCTTGAAGGGGAAGAGCTGCTTTGCCTCTATGAAAATCATGTTTTATTTCATCTCTCACTTCATCTATGAAAACTTTTGAAACTTTTTACAGAAATCGCAGATGTCAGCCTTTTTTAAAAGCCGACAGTGACGGCGTGCCGTATGAGGGGTAACTTTGTCATTTTAAATGTATTTATTCTCCCTCTCTGTTTCGGTGTCTAGGGTGATGAAAATATGATTCGTGTTTCTGATATCTCAGTCACTTTTGTCCTTTCTTTGACCTGCGGCATGTCTGCCTTGTAATTGTGGTACAGGACTTCATATTTCTTTTTAAGCTTCATTCCAAGGCTCAGAGGAGGCCAAGAACCACCGAGGGAGTTTCCTCATCGAAACACCACTGATGGGAAACCACATCAGAACTCAGTGAATTTCACTGAAACACAAAAACAAGCGGCCTAGAATTACCCTTTGAACCATCTGGGGACCAAAATAGCTTTTCAGGAGTTCCTATTTTTGTCCTAAGATCTGGTTTAGATTGATAGCGGGATGGATCCCGTCAGAAACGCTGTGTTTAGTGCTAAAACTGGTGTTTTTTTGGCCATGTTGACGAACCTCACAAAAAGTCCCTTTTTCTGTTCCAGTAAACAGGCTGAAACAGTAAATCCACCCAAAAACAGACCACATGTTTTATATTATTTCCTGTTCACTTTCCACTGGGATAAGATCATAATACTTTCGTCCTGCTTTTATTTATTAGGATGCCAGCGGTCCTAAGCTTTTCTTTCCTGATCTTGTACATCAATGGCAGAAACGTAGTCATAAGAAAGTCCCCAATTGTTATACGACCTTATCACCGAAGACACTTCCCTCCCCACATTCTTCCACCTGCGAAAACTGCAAGATTCTACGACGGCTTACCTAAACAAGTCAAAACAGCCGCACAAGTGAACTCTATGAGCCGCTACCTACCTATCATTTCCAGCTGAAAGATGAAGAAAAGGGTCAAAGACCGGACGTGACAGACAGAGGCGAAGAGAAAAGGTCAGCAGGATTACATCAGGCCGTGAAGTTCACTAATCGGATGTTTTTGGTCTCACCATTACGTTTCTATCTTGGTGATGGGTGCTTGGCTTTTTTTGTTTTAATTGTGGCAGCTCGCCTTTTTTATCACCCAAATTAATTAGCTGACCTCACTGCCTCAGTCAGTACAACGCCTTGGTGTTGATGTTTAGGAGCGTCCTCAATTCAAAGACGTCGAAGCTGTCCACTGATAACGTGGGCTTCGTTAATTAATTATCAGGGATGACAACGCTGACATAATGAAATGAGTCCCTGCGGGCGATGCCGTGATTATGGGGGAGAAAATTAAGCACAGTCGGATGGGCTTTCAGTGAAGGGGAAGTACAGATTGATAAGTCTAACCTCTACCAGAGGGATGAAAAACACCCTATTTGTTTCGAACACCTTCATTAATTATTATATTTTTTGATAAAGGTGGATGCGGAATGGTATTTTAAGCACGGGCCTAAAATCAAGGCACATCATCATCAGCCGGGATTACACATACGTGTAAATGTTCCTGTACCTGTGTAGAGGTCCAGCACCATTTTTTTTCAAGAGAACTGGGTGAATCTTTTGTAATGACTCATGCTCCCCACAGGCCCCGCCTGCAGACTTGCTGAACTCCCTGGCTCACTGGTCTTTAATTTACTTACAACATATGGATCATCAATTTTGAAGAATGTTTCCGCTCAGTCTAGAAACAACAGCCTGCAGTCAAATGGCATCATCTTGTTTGCTGCTGATTGACAGCTTTTCTCCTGCAAATTGCCTCAACATAGGAACGTCACAGAGCCATTTGAAAGACACATAGCACCCTGATAATGTTCCATTTTCCGGCAGCCGTACTGAAACCAATGAGTATTTTCCTATTTATACCCTCATGTTTTCTGATTTGAGTGGATATGCGAAGTAATCTCGAGCAGAGGTAATGGGATCTGTCAGCGCATTCTCTCTCCAGCTACTTATTACCCTCCACCCACCTGCCTGTCAATATCACAGCCTGCACCAGTGAGCAAAAATACACCAGTAAACTTTCTGAAATGTCTTCAATCCACATAAGCCGATATACATTACACGTCTGCTGCCAGGGAGAGGTTGAACCCCGCAATTTTTACGTACGGATGGCGTGGGAGGGTCTCATAAACGTCCACGGAGAACACAACACGTGTCCCGTCAGCATCGAGTGGTGGAACACTGCGTGCGTTATAGACGGCGATACAGTGACCGCACAGGAGAACAGGCCGGTGGTGAATTTGTAAAGCAGGCAACTTTACCTTCCACTCACGTCTGCGACAGAAATGTGTTCGAAAATAGCTCAAACAGAGATAATATGTGAGTTGGGAAATGGGTGATAAAGGACATATGTCCCCCCGTAGACCACTTGGCATTAAGGTGAAAACATCATCATGATAGCTGTAGTGATTTCCTTTGCCGCCCTGTGACGGAGGTTGCGGCACTTCTCATTTGGGTTTTATTTCATGTGTGAGCACACAAGCGCATCGATTCATTGACGGGACGACCCAGAGGCCGACCATTGGTCACTTCTGGAACACTTCTACAACTGTGATTAATCAACTGGTACACACTGCTTGACAGACATCGCATCGACAGAACCAGAAAGAGGAATTGTTTGCACAAACTACCTCTTTTTTTTTCCTTTTTTTTTTTGACGAGAATGAAATGAAAATGGTCTCACTGCCTCTGCGCATCGTTTTTTCGAAGAGTTCACCAATTATATTGATGCTTTAATGAGATTATGTCACGGCTAATTTGTCAGAAGTGCTG
Organism: Colistium nudipinnis; assembly: GCA_016785305.1. NCBI lineage: Eukaryota > Metazoa > Chordata > Actinopteri > Pleuronectiformes > Rhombosoleidae > Colistium > Colistium nudipinnis. The sequence continues at coordinate 119,612 of JAFBJU010000526.1, read as the reverse complement.
CATAATTGCCTTTTTTGAATTGTCGTTCACTCTTTGAAAGTCGCAGATAAGACCGCACACTCGCTCAAAGAATAAATGTTAACAATAACGTAATCTTCAACAGGGGCAGGGATGGGGAAAGAAGGCTTTATAGAAAGAACCCCTCGTATCAGCAGAAAGTCGGCTTCATCTCAATAAATTGTATTTTTCTGTCAGAGAAGCATTTGGGACCATCGCCTAATGTAGCGTAGAAGTCTCTTTTGTGAAGCCTCCAATTTATTGTATCGGCCTGTCAGAGCTTAGCTATGGAAATCCCAGTGAAGGAAAGAAAAAGGAAAGAGAGGTCAGGGCAACAAGCTTTTTTTTTCCTTCCAGGTAACGTATGTGCTCTTTACAAAAAGATGACAATCGAGTGTGACAGTGCTATTGACTCCAAATTTCTTCTTCAGAGATTGACCGGAATTCACTCAAAATGTATTATTTATAATAAATGACTTAATTAAAGCTTAAATACATGTTGTAAAGCTTGATCAAACATTTAAATAGCTTTTTTTTTTATCATGTAAGGTCCAGCGAAGTCGGAATGCTACAGTGAATATAACGTTTAGACTTGAAGGCAGGGTGAAAAAAATACTTGGAATGTCATGTTTTTTTTTCCCCCGTCTTTCATTTCCTGGTATGAAAGTTGCATTTTCTTCAGTACACACAAAGAACGCTTACAGCACGTTTACACGCGAGCATGAAAGAGGTTTACACCTTGCACATGTTGCACACACTTCCCACATATTGCAAAATCGCTTAGCAAAGTGGGCCTCATTGTAGAATTCATGGTTTCTGAGAGTTACAGAAATGTTCAAACGCAAATCGGGGTTTCAAATGCTCTCTGAGCATCTGCAAATTGGAAGAAGAAATGTGTGTTGGCACCACACTAGATTTTGGAAGGGGGGAGGGGGACACAGTTGCACTGGCATCTAGGGGCCGACTATATAACACTGTCAAAAAGAAGCAGTCACATACGATTGTGCGGTAAGGACAAAGCGTTCGCAGCTGTTTCTGAAGGCCACACATGATGATGTCTCCTTCAAGCTGAGATGAAAGTGCACACTTTGGGACAATCTTTGTTTGGAGGTATTCATAGAGCTGTAGAATATTGCGCATGCAAAGGTGTTTCATATAACTAAATTCCAGCCTATCCCTAAGGACCTGTTAGCCCTTGGATGAAAGCATGCTCTCTTCGCCGCAATAGCATCTAAAGGAAGCGTTTCATTTCAAAGAGGCACGGGAAAAAAGTTTCTCAAATCTCTTATTTTGGCTTGTACAAACTAAATCCATCCTTTCAGCAGACTCAGTTCTTAATTATATCATCCACTGACCCTCAGTGAACTCCAAGACTAAAAGATGTTCACACAAGACTACTGAGTAACACTCGTCTTAATGGATTTCAGACTGTCATGGATTTCACCAGAACCATTGGATGCAGTGGCGTGTTATAATCTAATTAAAGCACTTAAATCCCGGATCCTGATTCTTGTGGAGTGTCAGATTTCAGTCGATACTGATAATACAGCCAAATTAGCCAGTTGAAAGTGATAAGCACCAAAACAAACGAAATCCTGTCCATCACGACCGCCATTCCAATTCCAATTTCTTTTCCCACCCACGCTCTGATTCAAATGGAACCTATTGACCAGTCTGCTAGAAACGACCTGGTAAACAAAACAATGTGCTGTGCACTTCCCCCTCATTAAATACAGAAGTCTATTGAAAAGCAACGACTTATTGACGAGAACATGCCACCTGCTGCCAAAATGCCAGCTTCAAGGAATTAAACTTGAATCGCTTGCAGTTGCTGAATGCATCTCTAAGTCCGTGGCTTTATGGAAGCAGTATTCCTTTTCACTGAGGATCCCAGAGAAATGATGAATCCTGCCGCCTATGATATCACTGTAACCAAGTACATGGCGGCGGCAGATTGTCTAATGTAGGAAGAAATCCCACGCTGCTGGTATTCCTCCCCGTCCTTATTATTTGAATATAAAACCCATCAGCTTGGCGCGGCATGCGACACACTGTTCTTTGTTGTGGGCGACAGCCGCCATGCTTGGCACTGATATGGTTGTGTGCTTTTATTTTACCCCGAACTCCAGTGGGTCCGTTGCGATTCAACAGTCATTATCAATGCCCAACACATGTCGGCCTGCCTCTGACTGTCCTAGTGGCACACTGACCACAACAGGGAACCGAACACACTAATCCAGCGCCGACTCCAAAATGGATCCCCAACAATTGCTTGGCATTTGCCACACTCGCACGAGTGTTGCTGAGGGTGCGTCTTATTCTGCGCGAGGAATTAGCGGTACGGACAGTGAATTCCAATCTCGCTCCGAGCGTTGGGGCGGCTTAACTCCTCAACATTTCAGGCAGGAACCACGCTCCAGCGCACCGGGAAATTAGACATACATGTAACGCTAATCAGGACACACGCACACACAGACACACGTCGATTCGTTGCACATGCGATACCAATGGGACTCCCATTACGTAAGATTCTACATATGAATGCCTCTGATGGTATAGACGGTGGATACGGCTGCCCTTCACAATCCATTTGTCCTGTTCTTCTCTTCCCCTTTACGCATCGAGGAGGGTGTCAAAACTCAGCCGATTATTACACAAGGAAATCAAGCCATCTGACGTGCCGATCAATGCCTCCGCTGACGGATGGATCTCCTATCTAGATGAACAGCTCCCTAGAGGGACGCTTGCTCAGCCTGGCTGTTGTTACAGAGACGGGGGTAGAGGGGCGGCGGGGAGGCAATCGACTGTCAAGGTCACCTCGCGGACACGGCGGTGACGCGGTGAATCAGACCAAGCCAAAAATGGGTCATGAAGAAAAATCAGAATTGAAGGTCGCGCAAAAGCAAGCCAGACAAACACTCGCCTTCCTACCCCCTAGAGGGACGCTTGCTCAGCCTGGCTGTTGTTACAGAGACGGGGGTAGAGGGGCGGCGGGGAGGCAATCGACTGTCAAGGTCACCTCGCGGACACGGCGGTGACGCGGTGAATCAGACCAAGCCAAAGTGGGTCATGAAGAAAAATCGGAATTGAAGGTCGCGCAAAAGCAAGCCAGACAAACACTCGCCTTCCTACCCTTTTTCTCTTGCACAAATGTTGATACTCCATGTTTGTAGAGCCGTGTGGTAACACCCAATGACTGTGCTTCATGAAAAAGAGCCTTGGGAGATCAGGCCGATGCCCTTGTGGCTTCTTGAAGATCCACTCAAAGGCTTCGGGGACAGACTGCTCATTGTGATCCCCTCAAGCATCAGCCCAGCTGCCCCTCCATCCGGGAAGGCGGAAGATACGCCGAGGCTTTGACATTGAATACAGCCTGAAGATGTTTGGATGGCACATTGATAATGCCGGTCATCTGTGGAACCACAACCGAGAGGTCACATGGAGCCACTCGCAGTCAAGCAAAGTCAGAAAATGCTATTTCAAGTACAGTTAAGTGTACCGTACATGTATGCATACGGGGGGCCGGGAGTTAAGAGCAGTATAATATTTGCCTTGGTGTATTAGTCATCTGAGGTATCGGAGGCCTTGCGATAAAATGTCGCGTTACCATTGTCACCGCTAAGACATAAGCATGTTACTCAAAGAGGTGGTCCTCCTAAATACAGCCGCTTTCACGACTTCAAATGTCACAGTCTTGTTAATAGAAGTGTTGAACATTGTTCTAGGTGACAACCCATCTCTGAATTCACAAAATCTTTAAAAGCAACTCAGAAGCCTTCAGCAGATGAGTCATTCTGCCTTGCTCTAACTACGTGGCTGACATGAGAAGAGTTAACAGGGTGTTTTAGGGGTGACGGTTTGAGAGTGCCTCTATTCGGCTCGGTGGAACTGTTGCTTAGTAATTATCACAAGACGAATTATACCTTATAAGAGTCCGAGTTCAAAGAAGTCATCTTGGCGCACAAAAAAAGAGGCTCTGTAACAAATGCATGCTAGCACTACAAACAAAGTCTGCTGCCCCGCTCCCCGGCATGTAGCGTGAGAGACGCTTCGCTCTCGTACAGGTGCGTGCGTCGCTCCCCGGCGCTGCCAACGCCGTGTCCTTTGTTTCTCTTTTCCCTTTCATTTACCTACCGGGGATAAATACAATTATCTTATAATGGGATCCCCTTTGATAAAAAGCAGTCTTCTGTCATTCCGTTGGAGGTGCCAGAGTGCTGGATGGTGAGAAAGTCCAGGTTAAGTACTTTCTTTTATCACTGCTCCTTTTTATATGCAAATCACCCTGCCCGCCCATCTATTTACTGTTGCAGGTATTCAGACAGGGCCTCAAACCATGCCAACCACAGACTGCAGCCTGCCATCCGGCGCCAGCGTGGGACTTGAAATAGATTTGATTAGGATTCAAAAATACGCCTTTGATCTCCCGTTTGTTAGGCAAATGCAGCCACATGACAATATGCTGGAGGATGGAATGATTCTGCTGGCGTTTACAAAATAATGGACAATCTAATTGTGCTGTAATGCGGGGTGTGCGCAGTTATTAATTTGCCAGGCGCAGTGAGCCAGAAACTGGGTTCATTTACATCCGGTGCTGACAGGTTGAGAACGAGGCCAATGACCGGCTGCAAACAAATACGCTGCTGCCTATTGATAATCCGAACTCTGTTGTCGTGTGTGGCCCAAACTCCCAACCTGCTGCCAAGATACATAGACCAACACCTTGTCAATGAATATAGAATTGCATGCAGTCACGTTGATCATGAAATAGTAGGATTCTTATTGCAAACAGCATTGCTTTGTTTTTACAGGTTTGGTCTTGTCTTACAAAAAAAATACAAAGCTTTGAGCTGCAGTCCTGCACACAAGTGTTCAGGACTGAACACAGAAATATTCCAAAGCATATTCTTGCCAGCAGTCTCACTGCTTTCATCACACAGATTGTAATATGGCACCTAGCAGAATAAGCAGAAATGACCCGTTGTCTTTTCACAAGTTGAGTCACACAGCCACAAAGACCAGTGGCCTAGTTCAAGACGAAGCTGGACACGCAATATTTAAATCATTTGAGAATATAACCACTTCTAAAACACAAAAACCATGACGTGGACTGTAATGCAATAGAGGATTCTTTTTTTGCTGTAAATCATGGCTGACTGGAAATTTGCACTGCACTTTTATCTTCCATTAAAGCGACACCAGACACAGTGATTGGAGGGAAGAACCCGCGCCACATTCATTACAGACTGCATTACACACTATCCTCGGACGAGCTGTAATTCTCCTTGCATGGGCACAGCTGGAGGGCCCGCACAAAGGGTTTAACATGGCAGACTCTGCTAGGCCGAATTTGCAGTGAGAGTCTATTAAAGGAAGTCTTGTACATTGGTAAACACAGAGTAAGATTAGTAGCAGCTGGCCGGCTCACATAATTAAAATGTTGTTGTGACACAATGGCAGTCCATGTTCTTTTTCCACCCTCAGTCATGGATAAACGAGAGCCTATTTTCACTCTGTTTTGGGTGTGGACTCAGGCCGACACCCCCCCCCCCCCCCCCGGTGTGGACTCAGGCCGACACCCCCCCCCCCACGCACACACACACACACACACACTTTAGGCATTTTCATGCTGTGATTGACAGCACTTGATGCTCTCAGGCTTTTGCAAATTACCACATATTTCCCTGGATTAAAGTGTGAGGTCCAAGGCTATTCCAGCCTACTGAAGCTGGATTAAATCGCTGGATTGGTAAGGAAGCTGGAGACAGTCGTGGCGGCGGAGATATAATGTTCTTGCCCTGCATGTGCGGCTAAGGTTAACTGTCCTGTCCAGAAGGGCTTCAAACATGTTTGGCCTTGACCACGCGGGTCACGGGACAGCAGCCATAAATCACGCGCCTATATGAAGCTACGATCAAACTGCAGCACCGGGCCCCTTCGAATCCCATTTCCACCGAGGGGGAGGAGAAAGAAAAAGAGCATCTTCAATCTGAATATTTCAAAATGTTATATTTTTAACTCGGGCAAAGGTTGGCACACAGGCCTGCCTTTCCACTCACGCACATACAGTGCAGCACACATGCTCCGATATGCCCTGGCCTCTCATTGCTGAACTGCTCTCGCTCGGCAGTCACACAACCTTGTCTTGTTTCTTCCACATCAGTTCATGGTGTCATATGCCCTCTCTCTCTTTTTTTCTCTGTATCACTCTCTGCATCACAGCTCTCCTAAGGCCCGAGGCTTTGAACAGCTTGGGTGTAAGACGGAGTCTGTTTCAAACCTTGTTGCACGAACCGTGTTTCAGTGGGTTTTTTTTTCCAATTCTAATCCACGATTAGCCAACAGCGCCTTTTGCAACACATGGACAATTTTTGGCCCATGCCAAATAGTCCGCAAGATGTCAAGAGTGCATCGCACTGCTTCACCTGCATTTAAAATGTGAATCGTGTGAATAAAGGGCAAAATCAGCATTGGACACCAAAATCTTGCCCTGAAGCTTTTAAACCTTCGTCTGCCAAGGAGGTTATGTTGTATGCATTTCTGCTTGCATAATCTGCAGAACATTCCAAAATATTTTTGACAACGCTGGATGAAAAGTGAGGCCATGTGTGGAGGTATAAGTGATTACACATGTTAAAGGTGCAGATCAGGGAGGGTAAAAAAGCTAATTTCTCAACAATTCATTTTAGCTTTATGCACATTCCACCAATTATCAAATTCAACTGAGACAGTGAAACTGTCTGCACTAAATTGATAGTAATAACATAATGTATCACACTCTGGTGTCTGGCACAATACGTGTTCTCATCCAGATTTACTGTGATTAAAGAAAATACCGTATAAGAAGCACTTGCAGACTTGGCAGAGGTTGTTTTTCCAGTTGAGATGCTCTTCCATCGAGCTTCGCTGCTAAAAAATAAATAAAAATCCAAGTCTCGCTGTTCTCCGGCTGGTTCACTTACTGCATGGATAATCACGATGGTGTGCTGCAAATGACCCACTCCTTACGACCGAGAATGACCTTCTGGGCCTACTGTGATATTGTTCATCTGTCATGAGTTAAGGAGAAAACACAGTGTCAGAAATGCCAGAGAAAACCCTGACATCAAACACCCACGATGCCTCAGAGAGCCGTTTGAGCGTTTGAAGCTACGGCGAAGGGGAAGTGATCCTGCGGCCTTGTTTTGGCAGTTCTTATGCACTCATTGTCTTGGGGGTGATAAACGGCCTCCATCACAGCCACAGACAACCACAGCCCAAACTAATTACCGGACTGGCAGGTCCTGTATTCATTGTGGGCCTTGCGAGCACACATGCCCAGTTTTTCTATCTGCTCCTCATTCATGAAACGGCCATCACCACAAAGGCCTCGCCGTGAGGTGAAAGAGGAATGATGTAGTGTGATGTTTCTCGCTGTTCTGGGGGGGTTGGTTGTCTTTGTTGGGGGGGGGGGGGGGGGAAACAAGCCACACATTCCTGCCATCCTCAATGTTGTCCGCCCCCCTCCACCCACAAATCTTCTAGGGGAAAGTTTGCTTTCAAAAAATCCAACCTGCGAGGCCAGTCTTCAAAGAGACTCACTACTACTACTACTACTACTTAAATAATACCTTCTACTATAAAAGGGTCTTTCATTAATATTTCAATACTATTCCACTGCCATAATTCAGCACAATGCCTTGAAAATGTGTATTTTTTTTTTGTTGTTGTTTCTACTTTTCAACTGGAACAAAGTATTAAGGCCCGTACCTATGCATAACATCTGGTCCTGTGGTCAATCTACTTAACACAGTAAGCACGCTGGAATGGTTGGAGTGATAATGTCTGTGGAAATATCAGGGGCTGGGAAGATGTCCAATGATGTAGTGATTTATAGTTTCATTACTGCATCCACCAGGAAACACCCCGGTGTGAATACAGGCCGAAGAGGAAAGATAAGCCCCCCTTATCTGTGAGTTACTTAATCGGGCTATTTCTAAAACTTCGCCGTCCAAACCATTACCATCCCGATGAAACGATGACATTAAAATAGGAGCGTCTGCGGAGTCTAGTTACCTTGTCAAGGTTCTGCTCCTTTATACGGTAGCTCAAAGTCAAAGGACGGCAAGAGGAATATTCCAACTCCACTGGAGAAAGCCAAACTCTGACAGATTGCATTTTTTTCTGCCCATAAAACATTCATACAATGAATCACTTAAGATATCGAAAAACATGAGCGCTGGCCGGCTGCAAAGAAAGGAATTCTATTTCATTCCTGTGAAAACAAGCTGTCAGAGAACTTCGTGTTGGGAAATGAACGGAGAGAAGAAGAACACGTAAAGCCTCTGAAAGGGGCCAAACAGAAGGGATAGGTATCAGAGGTATCCATGCACGGCTATTGGTTTCTTGTGGAACTATGTATCAAAGTGCAAAGGGCCAGCACTGTCATGTGACTTATTATTTATCTCAACTGTGTCCTAAAGCAGCCAAACTCTCCAAAAGACAGGGAAAAAATATTCTACACGGAAATAATACTTTGTTGAGTCCGGATTGTCAGTAGAATCCTAATGTTTCTGCATTTAATTGAAGCATTTGAGGTCCATATCGGTTAAATATGGAAGGGGCTTAAAGCGCACAGCGAGTATTTCACCCAAATCAAACAACAGATGGAAACAGACACAGTGGAGCACTTCCAATTCCTACATGGAGATATCCCCCCCCCCCCCTCAGGAGTTGGACCGAAACAGGGAAAGGAGGAGAATATTAGAATTTAAACTAACTCCACCGCTGTGACATGGCCAGAACCACAACTTCATTAATGCATAACTTGCTTTGTTCCTTTTGGTTGGATAAATAGGCCACTGTGTGCCAACAGGACTGCTGTTACAAGTTCATAAAGTGATAATGTGGCAATGTTGGGGTAACGGAGAACTAGTGGGAGCTCGCTGCTTGGCTATAAATGGCTACAAATTCACTTAACGCAGGGCTGATAAGGTTTACAAAGCCAGATCCATAAATATTCGATTAAGTCAGCAGGTTGGGTGCAAAAATGATGTATTACAACTCCTGTATAGTTGCTCGGTTGCCTTTTAACGGTCCACGTGAAACATAACAATGCATTACCAAGGTTTACAAGGCATGACACATATGGTTTCAGATGTGCTAAAGGGTCAGGTAAGTAGAGCGAGTATGTGGTTACGGCTTCTGGTAAACTAGGGGGGACGTCTGTATCCAGTGGATAGTCTGTGAAGCTCTGACAGGGCAGGACGTGGAAGTCACCGCAGGCACTTTGTCGATCCTGACACCGGAGTGCAGGTTGAGAAACCCTGAGAGATCACGATGGACCTACAAAGCGGAGATGCAGCTGCGCCAACCAAAACACAACCGCAGCACCGAGTCTGAGCACCTCTCTGATTAATTGAGTGGATGCGGTGTCCGTGTGTGGGCGGGACCCTCAGATTCCTCATCGCACAAGGGGTATCAGTGAAATACAGGCCCCTATTTGTATCCAAATTTGTGAGTTGCGTGTTGAGCGCTACTGTGTGTAAGTCGCGCAAATCTGACATCCGACCTGCATTAGACAAAAGGAAATTGACACGAACGCACCGATCCGCACAGGATGCGTTAAGCCCATATTCCACAGGTGACATATGACCTGCAAGACGACTGTCCTGATTAATATGGATTGCGATCGTTCCGTGAGGCTGGACTGAAGCGCCTCCTGCGCAGTCTTGCATTTGCCCACTCTACCCAGGCACCCGACTCGCACCCCGCCCCAAACGTTACTGACCAGTCACAGAAAATAGGCAACAAGAAAAGGGATCATTTTAAAAGGCAAAATGTCCGCCTCCTAGCAGGAACGCTTAACTGTTTTTATAATATTAAAATCGGAATATCAAGGGGAGGGGGGGGGTTATAGCAGGCTAATGATAGCCATTTTTCTCATATTAACATCATTTTAAAACCAAGTGGAATAGTAGGGCATTACAAGGCAGTAAGTGAAGTGCTATGGTAACTTCTTCAGGTATTTGATGACATTAATGCTGCTCACCGCTTGTGACAGTGCTGTTGCTTGTTTACTCCCAGCACACTACGATAAAGCCGTCTGGCTTGGGAGTTTATTACTGTAGAGCCACTTTTAAACTGACAGCTACAGAGATGTCCGGCTAATAAGGACCGACACTGGACTAAGGATGTACGCATCCTCAAGGACAGTTTTGTGCGATAAGTCGTCATTCTTTTGAATTTGAGCAGAAACCACTCGCACAAGGTTATGTTGGTTTCCCTTCGCCCCAATTTCGCCCAGAGCAGCAGATCCCGCAGACACTGAGGACACGCGTCGGCATGGACTCTGGACTCGCCACACGGACCTACTAATGATCACAGAGCAGGAGTCTCTACTGAACACTAACCGGTGTCTACTGTTTTTAATCAAGAGTTGTTTTTTTTTACGTCTGTGATACAACATTTACCGTCTCCTACTGTGAGTGATGTTTAACCTACATGTCCGGGGAGTTTGGGGGTTAAACCTTATCTTTATACACGACAGGATGTGTGTGTCTCTGTGTGTCTGTGTGTTGTTGGATGGTGTCTCTGAGGCCTGATTGAGATATGCGGCAGTAGCACTGGTTATAGGGGACCATTAGACGAGTGTCCTTGGAGTCCTGGGCTCTTCTCATCATTCTTGGGTGGTTGGCTGTCCCTGGGCGCTGTGACCGGTGTAGGTCTCTGCTCGCTTCCATTATTTATGACTCTGTCACTCTGACAGGTCGCGCCACCTGTGCAACCCAGCCCCCTACACCGAATGTCGGTAGAATGTGCAGCAAAAGAGAACAACAGTTGTTTGTCGGAAAAAAAAAAAAACACCGGATGGCCTAACCTGCTGGACTAGAGAGACCCCATTGAAGGCAAACACTGCGGAATCTCTCCAGTCAAATAAAATGTAAAGCTATATTTCCCAAGCGGAAAGACGCGCGAAGCGACGCGCAGCTTTCATCTGACTACTACCTGGCTCCAGGAGGCCTTACGTGAGATAAAATGCTGACCCCTACATACTCAGACCAAGAGAATGATGTGACTAATCACTTGTGAGCTGGCAGGTCGGAGACCTTTGGCAGGCACAGGACTCCGTTTGAGTGATCGTCCTGACCTGCCCATCCATCAGTCACAATGCAACAAGGCAGGGGCTCTATCTGCAGAGCGGCAGCCCTGACCTGCGAGGAAGAAGCCACTGTATCCCTTCCACCTCCAGCCTAATAAGACATGCACATCTCCATACCACCGGGAGAGGAGACGGTCCCGCTGAGCCAGGGGCTGCCGGGTTCTAATTTAAGATTTCTGGAGTAGCCGCGGATGAAGGATGCCCTCTCGGCGACGAGCACATCTCGTATCAGCGATGACGCAGACAGGTAATTTGACAAGCGCAGTGCAAACAAAAGTGACACTGTAAGTTCAGTTAATATATTCACGTTATAAATGTCCTCTGTGAAAACAACTTTGTAATGTTGATGCATTTATTTACGTGATGAATCATGCCACCATCAGCTCAGGGGGCTCAGTAAAATTGCATCTGCACAAGTCAAAGACACAGTAGGCTGCATGCAAATGGCACAAGCAGAATTAATCAATACCGTATTTCTCCCCACTAAGCGGAGCGTTAACTATTGCACTATTTCAGGAACAGGGCATTTGAATAAATATTTGATTAAGCCGAAACACAACACATGCATGCTTGACACGAAAAATCCATCACAATTTTTGGTTACTACAAATGGCATTTACCCTGCTATAACGAGGACGCCGCCGCTATTCTGCGGCGGCAAAGGAGCAAACTAACAAGGTGAGAATCACAACAACACGCTGTTCTTTCTGTGTGCGACCTGAAAACATGAGACAAATAACAGGAAATCTAAGGGTGTTTACAAAGAGCGGGAACCACTGGAAACAAGACCTGCAATGAAAGATCCATTCTTCTCGGCCAGCCACATTGACGTGTTGATACGCTGCAAACGAATAATCTGGTCATTCTTTATAATCACAAAGCGAGAATGGTTGAATATTGAACTGGTTGGCTGTGCTCTACAAGTACCCAGATGGCTCGTGTGTATTTATATGAGATGGAATGACACAAACAAGGCCTCATTTCTGTGATGATGAATGCCACATGAAGTATTACAGATTTGAAGTAGGTTATGATGTATATTCATTGGCACATAAAGATCTTTTGGTTATTCAGTGCCATTACAACATCAAAACATCCATCTATTTTATTACTCATTGTTTAAACATGTTAAATCTGCCCAGATGGTCAAGTCAAGTGTGGGAACACCACATGTAAAATGCCGCTATTGGAGAAAAATTCGAATAAAAGTGAAGGCATCTTGTATTGACATACAATATAAACTAACTGAAGTTCATGAAATCCTTGTGAATGGTCGCGGAGTCGGTATTATTCATGATAGAATGGGAAAAGTCATGCTTAAATGCCTGTCAGACATTTGTTATTTATGTTATGATTCATTCATAATGTATGAGGAGATGAAAATGAAAATGTCAGCCTGTAACACAAGCCGCCGTTTGTGAAAAAGGTAGCACCGCTACCGTCATTTCTGGGAATATAATTGTGTGCACAGTGCATGTGTACACATGTCACAACACGGATACAAATCTCTATCGGACGGGGGGGGGGGGGGGGGGGGGGGGGGGGGGGGGGGGGCAACTTCACGGTCAATTCACGTCACGTAAAACACGAGTCCATACATAAATCTTAAGTTAAGACAGCTATGTACTGATGATGTCATGTCCAATGTGGTGCAGCAGCTGGATGCTCTATTTAACCTGTACATGTGCATGTCAGTGCACACAGAATAAACCAAGAGATGAGGCATATTATTACATATACAACAGAGTCTGGTGTAACCAAGAGGGACTTCAAAGTTAGAGTCGGGCATTTACATTTACAGCTCGCAGCGTTTTTTTAAGCTATTGGAAAAAATCCAAATTTAGGCAATTAAGCCCCAGCTCAAGTGGTTATATGAGTAGCTGTCTTGAAGCCTGAGAGACCTTTCAATTAATGCAAACTAACACACGCTTATCCACCTTTTAAAAACCGTTGAAATAAATTCAGAAAGCACCCATTTCCCGTCAGAGCTGCCGATGAGAAACACAGAGAAAAGAAGCAAAATCAGATATCAAAAAGGGCATCTGGGTAGTTGTTTGTATTTGCTGGATTTAACACCGAGTGTCTTTAGTCTATCTTTGCCATTTTCTGTCTGTACGAAACCAAAAGTAGAAGCAGTAGAACCCAGTTAGTCCATTACGTGCTGACAGAAGCCCGGAGAATTTAAGAAGACACTCCGAGATGCTCTCTGCAACACTTAAGTTCCCATGGAGGGACACACACCAAGTAACACTTATGTAACCTGGATTCCACATGAAGCCATATTCTTTTCACAAGTGCGGCTCCGCGGCTCGCTTAATCTGGATTGATGGTACAGCACATTGGATCTAAATTTAGACTTCCCAAGAACATTCCTCTCCTTGCCATTGCTCTGGGGCGATGCGGAGGTTTTCAGATCCTCCACGGTCACATGCACAGGATGGGAGGAAGTGGAGCTGAAATGCTCTCCTGTGTCACACTTTGCCCGCCTCCCTCTGACTCCCCTCCCCAACTCCCCTCATGCCGCACTCTGTTCCTTTTCTCTCTCCGTCCCTTTATCTCTCTCCATGCACTGGGATTTTGTGGATCACTTACTGAGGGGGAAAAAAACCCTGAGGAAACAAGTTTCTGTGTTCAGAGAATTTCGAAAATCCGCTCTAATGCGGATCAGCTGAAATGTGAAGTGCAAATCACATTGGACCATTAATAGCGTAGACTTGTTAATTTTTCAGCTTTTGACACATTGTACATTATAAAAAATAAATAAAACCAACACATTCCCGAAATTGGATATATCGCATTGCACAGTATTAGTAGCACTCTGGGGAAATATTCGTTTTTCTTGAATTTGTATCCGTTCCTTGCGAAAAATTACAAACATGAAATATGCTATAAGAACCTTCAGGCACAGCACTTAGTTAGTTTATCAGGGTTTAGTTTAAACTATAGGGACAGTAGCAAAAGCCATCTCATTCCATTACACGTTTTATATTTGGTATGTGCCTCTGGCCTGCGGACTATCTAAGTGTAATGGCAGTTCGGTCGTTTACAGCGGCCAGGATACCCACGAATCCTGTAGATGAAGAACCTTGCGGACATTACATAAAGTTCTGTTGGTGGATGTATAATGTTTTTTCCTCTTGGTGAGGGCGTTGGCACAATTACAAAAACAAAACCACCTAACCTGGCACCCGATTTCTTTCTTAAAAATGCATTTATGCAAATTTGGTTTATGTAAATGATGGGATGGTCTGTTTTCGCTCAGGTTCAATTATGGTCTTTGGAATGGTCAGTAATTGACAGCTTTGACTGCTGCCATGAGACAAGAACCGTGGTCTTCATTATCAAAGTCAAACACACGCCCTCATCCCCAAACAACTTATGTTTTCACGCTTTGGCACTGAATGCAAATTGCTTGAATAAATTGAAATCTGTTTGAATAAACAACAGTGCAGTTACTTATGATGACACTCATAAAATTATACATGATTAATTTTCCCCATAAAACGACAGGCACACATTGTGTTTTTAAATTCACTTGGCAAGCCAGAGATATCGTATATTTCAAAACAATGCTGTGCGCTCCATAATAAGCTCGGAATGTTGTGTTCCGCTTCAATAATGGCATGCCTCTAGGAAAATTTTAAGTCGTGAATGTGAAATTGATTTGATTTGATCCATCTCCTTATTGTACATACAATGCCAGGGATTAAAAAGTAAAAGGACATCTGCGGCAGATCTAGAGAAAGTCTGATCAGCCTTTGCTTCTATTTATATTCCTTTGGCATTTTAACCTCTATTTTTGATTTACTCCCTCTGACTAATGAAAGTATGGATTATCACTCTCCACCAAGCAATAACATTTTCTTTCGAGGTCAAAACACAATTTTCTGATGTCAATATACATGACAGTTGAACTTGCTTTATACAAACAAGCTTAAAACTGCTTCGGCAAAGTTGGAATTGGTTTCAAAGTGAAACCATGAACTACATAGTGAAGAAACATCTCAGAGTGTCCTGCCAGGAAGCCAAAACATGTATGTTGACAAAGGGGAGCGAGTGTCTCCGCTCCTGTTAGTGTGCCCATGAGGAATAAGAAGTACAGCACAACAAGTAGTGCCATTTAGTTGCCATGGTAACATCAGCCAAGCTCAAGCTTCGCTATATAATCCCATGTCAGAACTAGGCCCATTAATCGTGCCATGGTCCCAAGGCACCAAAGTATCGGGGGGAAAAAATCACTAGAGGTTTTAAAAACCCATACAGATGGCTAAAGAAATATCTGAGGGCAAATTTACCCTTTGAGGTGTATTTTCTCCACTCACCAAGTCTGTACATCTGCACATTCAATGGTCCCATCAGTCAGCCAATCAACAGCAGCGAAGGAGACCTAGAACATGAGAGATCCATACGGCAAAACATGCTTTGGCTTTAATGTCAACAACTAAAGATTTAAAAGATACAGAACATTGCATTAGTGATGCAATAATAGAAATTATGTTATCTGTTGAACCGTTAAGAAAAACTCAATGTAAATAAAACTGCTTGTTCTACAATGAACTCCGCTGGGTGTAAACAATAGATCCTTTTGAAGAATGGGACACTTGGAGCCATATGATTACAAATAAATCCATACTGTGGAGTTGTGTTTTTAAGCTGGTGACTGAATCGTTGTGTTTCATTTTTAAGAAAGCAAGAAGAAAGATTGATTATTTTATCTTTTACGCAAACAACCCTGCTAAGGTTGTATACACTGAGGTTATGAACTATCATGAGCCCACATATAAAACAAAATGTATTAATTCCTGAAATACCCAATCCTGCTAAAGTTCGACCCAAATATTCAGTATGCCCGCAGTGTATTATTTTGGGGGGTTGAATCCGCTAATTATGCCCTTTTTCAAATTATATTTTGCAACCAATTAGGTTTCCCTCCCTACTCTTGAATGCAAATGTAAAAAAAAAAACTCTCATTAACCAGTTTAATGATAATTTCGAGGAGGTCATGAAGCCAAAGCTCCAGATCTCACATTGAATGTATAAATAGCAGTGAAGGGGGGCTAATCATTGATGAATTAAAGTAAAACTGACTTGATTGCTCATTTTCCAGTCTGGAGGCCACATTTTTTCCCCTGGTATACAGATAGTCTTTGACAAAAATCCAAATCTTCTACATACACATGCTCCCGCCCCTATCCCACACATCCCCGCTCTCACACCGAGGCATGTTTCTGTGCTGATAGACCAAATAAACTAGATTTTATTGTGTGATGCCGCAACCCAGAGGCTGCTAGTCAAGGTTATTGATCAACACTCACCTCCATAATTGCATTGCCCGTCTCTTTAATTTGCTGTTAAGCTCCCCATTAATTACCCTGGTTGTTATCAGGGCACACTATTAATCTCTCACTCTTTGATCTGTTTAATATGCCTGGCCCAGTGTTTACACCTACGGTCGTCTGAATATATTCGGAAGTCCACCGTCTCTTGTTGCGTTGACGTCGATGGACTAAAGGAAGAGAAATGTACACAAGCAGAAGACAAAAAAAGTTCTGTACATTTGAGGGGGGGGGGAAATAGAAAAAAAAAGTTAAACTAAAATACTCTTGATTGGAAAAAGTTGGCCTTTCCCAAACAAACGCACAGGACCATGGAATTCATATAAATTGAAATGGTCTTTTGATATGTTGTCCCACTTCAAGGAAGAAAAGTAAAGTACAAACATTTGTTTGGTCTCCATCCAACCTTCCTCTTGCCAAATCTGAGAGCATCTAAACATCATTTTGAAAACTAATCTTGAGTGTCTTATCCGGAGTGAAAACTGACTTTCAAACTCGATCTCCACAGCAATCAATCTTCCCATGGCAGGCGAAGTCTGTCGAAAACCTCGGGAGCTGTGGCGATGCAGAAAGTAACATTTCAATTTTTCTCTTCAACTCTTAGTGGCAGCCAGCATATGTTAGTCTTGGCACTGGTTGGAACCATTATGGATGGGTGATGGGGGGTGTTCTTGTACAAGGAGACGGAGGAATGAGATCATTCATCTTAGCTTTCTCGAAAAGCAGGTAGATGACAAGCATACCTGTAGGGGCTGCACGGGCCACGGGGTTCCAGAAGGAGTTTCTGATTTAACTTGCTGCTCTGTGTTACCTGGGACTACTTCAGTAGGAATTACAAACGGCTTTAATAAATTGCCTCATATATATTATGCATGTGGGTCCCTTGTATCGGTTTTATAAGAGAGATAATGCCTCACCGCATAAAGCATCTCTAAGTTGGGATTCAAGCTGTTTCAGGCCTCCAAAACAGGTGTATGTCCCTGGGATCTAAAGGCTCTACTGGTAGGTTGCACACGACACGGCTTGTTACTGGAGTCGGAGGAGGCACTTCTTCAGAGGTGGCGCTGGAATATACTTTAAAGGAGTCACATGAAAAGCAACTTCGATGTCTCGTTCCAGTACATTTCTACAACTTTAATGACCAAGTCTGACATGGTCGGCTCACAGAGGGAGCTTCAGCGTGTGCATCTTTGAGAAAATGTAAGCATTGGCCGGTTGTTTCGGATAATGAACTATGACAGGGCCGTGGCTAACAAGTGACAAATTTAAAAAAAATATGAAATTTGTTAGGCCCTGATTTAATTTTTTTTTATGATAGATTGTTCATTGATATGCTTTGGGATTTTAGAGGAGGTCTTAAAAAAAGGTGAGACAATTAGCTGTTTTAGAGGTTGCAGTGTAAACCTAAACAGTCAGTTCTTGTTGGCCCCTCTTGATGATTGACCAAATGTCTTGGGAAAGAAATCCCTTCCAGTATATCCATCTCAAAGGAGTGACAAAAATCAATGGGTGAGATGCCTATCAGGGGCATGTAAATAATTCATGGTGTGCCCGTGGCAGGTGTATAATTGATCAAGGGGCGATAAGTTGTGGTGATAAATATTTCAGCAGTAGCTGAGAGTGAAAGAAGGAGCCTTCACCTGTCAACAGATCCCAGTCAAGTGTTCTCAACAGGAGACTGGTCCTATCGAGTCTCCCCCGATTGTGCAGTAATTTTCTCTGAATACCTGTGTGTTGTGCTGACACTGCCCAGAGATGATGGAGACGGCTCCCATGGTGAAGATCAAAGGGCTGATACACGCACAGGCGAGCTAAGAGTCTTCTGGTCTATGGATCAACTCTGACATCCCAGAGGGCCAGAACCTCGGAATTGGTCGGGCAATAGATGTGGAGTTTGGACAGAGATATTGCAGTCCCTTGTAGTATGGATTATGGCTCTCTACCACTCAGTAGATGTATTTTTCTGTTCTGTGTGTTGTAGGGTATTCACAAAAGGCGCCCTCTTTGATGGGGATACAACTTCTGTGCTTTAACTGGGTCTGAAGATCCTGCGCGCGTGAGCGTTTTAAGCTGAAGGGAGAAGGAGCACAACGGACACTTGATTAAGTATCATGCGATCCAATTTCCTGCCTTTGCTATATTGCCAAGGAGTTACACCAAAGGAGACCTTTTTCTCTGCATGCATAATTTTACTTGCAATGTACGATTGCGTTTAAAATGGATAATGTGCTAGGAACTTTGCTGTCCTGGAGTAAATCTGAACACAGCAGGTTTACGAGTTATGCCACGACCAGATAACATCTGTACCATGTGAAGGAAAACAGTGGCATCTAATATATAAATATATACTATATATATATATATATATATATATATATATATCACCATATCTCACATCCCTAATATATGATATAATAAATTGTTTTTCATCATGGTAATGGCCTGATGGGTCTCATTTGTTTGTTTTCACTGCTCCGTAATTGTTGGCAATATAAAACACAACACATGTTATGATTAACAGCAATTAGACGGTGAACTGTGCTGTGACTGCGCGAGACAAATGAGAGATGGGAATCCTCCATCTTCGTAGCACCTGTGAAAAAAGGGTGCTATGTGAAGGAGAGCATAAATATCTATTTTACTGAATCAGATTTAATATCTCAATTCACATCCAGTATTCATCAACCGAGAGAGGCTTTGAATATGCATTAGAGTAAATCATGGGTGAACAGAATTTATTTATTTTAATTTTGTCTCTGAAATGTCTTTTTTCAATCTCATTAATTAACAAGCCGATGAAATGACATGGATAGTAAGGCGCTACGTGCATTTACTGCTAGAGAAGAAGTACCACATCGAGCTGTATAATCCACAGTATATTTGAAGAATACTTTATGTATCCTGTTCATGTTTAAACAATGTATGTATCATGACTTGATGGGCTTCTAAATAATCATTTTGTAAAATAACCATTTTCATAAGATGGGATGTATTTCACTTAATGTCTTCATATATACTTGACGTTAGACTAAATATTTCATATTTTCCACAGTTCTTTCGATGGAACAAACTAATCCCTCCGTGCCACTGAATTTACAAAGACACAAGCTTTCATCTTCAGCTGGAATATTCACCGACTGAACTCATAAATTAAACAAAATATAGCAAACACTCATAATTAGGGTCCTGTATAACCATACATTGAACCTGAATGTCTATTTATGTGTGTTCAATATTTAGAATACATTCATGAAACTCAGTTTTCTTTAGCCCGAATCCTTAGCGGAAGGGGGGGAAAAAATCGAATAGAAAAAGCAATGGGATGATGTTTTTACTTCAAATACTATCGAGAAGACAGATTGCTGATAACGGAAAGAGAGCCTTGAGAATCACGTGAAGTATACATGTTTTAAAGGAATCTACACTTGATGGAACGATGGCTCAAATCACTCATAATGGCAAGTGATAAGTATTAAGCTGAAACTGTACCGCCATGCAGAAGATCTTTTTAATAGCTATACATACGTGAATTCTGCCCCCTTTATCACAGGAATAATCTTTTAGTCTTATCTGCGGAGCTGAACGACAACCTGTCTCTTTGCCCACATCTGAGTGACCCCCCGCTGTGTGAGAGGATTAAACTGTAATGTGAATCCTTTATTCTCCCTTTAGTCAATTCAACTCAATTACGCACCCAACCTAGGCGAACATTTTTATGTCGTAATATAATTGAGAGATCATAACTCAACAGGGGGACACAGATGGGGATTGTGAAGTACCTGACCTTACCTGATGCATATTGACAGAGTTCCCTTTTTTAAGATTGAATTATGGCTTTGCCATTTGTGCCTTGGTATCCCATTTTCTAGAGCCATGGGCCATATGTTGATGGATGATTTTAATTAAATATTTCCAAGTTTAAACTTTTTAAAGACTTTAAATGACTTCGGCTACGCAGCTACAGGCAGAATAATATTTTTTACTGCTGCTGGTGGGATATCGGAACCGTTGGTATCATTTTGGCCAGGGGAATCAATATATATCTAATGAGGGCACGTAATACGATAATATTGGGCAGATTATCAGTGCAGGGGTATTTTTAGTATCATCGCTGTTAACCTCTCGGCTTTCAGCAGGAAAGATTCTCGCATCTTCTTGAGTATTGCAAAAGCACAGAAATGCAACGGAAAGGCTCACTGACTTGTCTCAAAAGGGGCCACTTCTCATCTGGAATTGACGCTGTAATTAGAGAGCACAGCACATTATTCCACACATATAATGGAACACCTGAATATTATAATCACAGTCATGCTGTTTAAAAAAACACAACAGCCAGAGCTTTTAAAATGTACAAAAAATAAGTGTTTGCTCTGCCTGGTACAGTATAGAACAATGGTAGGAGTAATTATAAGATCATTAAAACCCTTTCATTTAAATTTTAATTAATCGGTTAATGCTAATGTGATTGATTTGATGACAGTGAACAACACAATACAATAATTATTCTACTCATAGGACATCACAGTTGATCGTTCTCAATGCAAATAGTTTACCTAACAATACAAATATTTCTTAAAACATACTTTTACCAGATGGTTTTTCCTTTTCTTTCGTTTTTGGTTTAATAGATGAAATGTTCTTTCACCGATGCTTTTACCAGTATGATGTGATATATCATTTATGATAAACAGGTTAAAATGATGTATTATCTACGATATGTCAACAACAAGGTCTAAAATGGTCTCAAGAAATATAATATTGACTTATACCGGGATATGTTAAAAATAACGCGACCTTGAGAACAGCCGGAGCTATCGTGCAATAATAAAATAAACGCTTTCAAGCTCTCTGGAAATGGTGCAGGGGTTGTCCATAAACCTTGCACTCGTCTTCTCACTGCAGATGGTCACCTAAATAGATAAATGCTCACCTATTGTGTGCGCTCTCATAAACCTCTCAAC
This sequence comes from Colistium nudipinnis, assembly GCA_016785305.1. NCBI lineage: Eukaryota > Metazoa > Chordata > Actinopteri > Pleuronectiformes > Rhombosoleidae > Colistium > Colistium nudipinnis. The sequence continues at coordinate 98,178 of JAFBJU010000526.1, read as the reverse complement.
TTGTGGATGACATCCAAGTAGACAATATCACTCGCTGCCTCTATATCCTGTTGGGCCGAGATGACTGATAACTATCTCCAATCTCCACAGGGCTTCTCAGGTTTTTTTTTGATTCTCCCCCACTTGGATTGGCCATGATTGGATAAGTGGTGGGGGAATATGATCAGCAGTCTCTCTTTACCAATAATACCTTGACTTGAAATACAGGAATCGCAGGTTGGACCTCTTCCCGGTGATAAACCTTGAACATAAAAGACTCACTCACCAGGTAATTAATCTTGCGGTGGGTGGTTAAATTTCATACCAGTGCTTAAGTTCAAAAGGGAGAATCCTCCAAAATGACCGACCTCAGCAGTTTCTCCACAGCGGAGGCTCTTTCCCTGTCTTTGTGAAATGAAGTAGCTGAGTGTGGTGCAGTAAAGAGAGGGAACTGACAACGTTCAGAGAGGAAAATGGGAAACAAGTTGTTTTGCTGACCCAAAGTCTTCTACCGGTTGCGGCAGACAGCGGGGGAAAAAAAATAAAAAATAATCACTTATTTTTCCTTTCATTGACTGTCGATGAACACAGCCCTGTGGTCCACTAATTTTTCTGTCCGTTGCATTTCATTCATTATTCACGGGGCGTTTAGGAAAGAGAAAATGTCCTTGCTAATAACGATCTCCTCACCAGTTTCTTCCCCCCCCCCCCACACACACACACACCGCACTTACTCTTTCACCTGACTCTGACCCGGGTTCAACCGTCTGCTCTAAAATAGCCGCAGCGCCACACTGTTGCTACGTGGCATGTCACTGGGGGGGTCTGGTGCCACTTTAAAGTTCACACCCTCTCTCAATGTCACGCTACACTTCATCCAACTCCCAGTCAAGGGAAAAGCCCCCGTGTCGCAGCCAACGTGTCCTTCTGTTTATCTTTCCACGGTGCGACCCTGAACCGTGGGTGCACCCATGAGCTCCACGGCAAAGTCGCTCGCACGAAGATTTATTGTGTCGTCAGCTAAGCTAAACAACCTACTTTTTTCTTCAGGACAGGACAATAACCCTCTATAATTAGATAACTCGTACATTTGACCACGTTTGCTACTTTGAATTGGTGTATTCAATTTACTGTTACTGTTTTTTTTTTCACTTAGCCATTACACTTATGAGTTATCGATACACTTATTACTTCCTTATTATTGTTATTATTATTATTTTTATTATTATTATTATTATTATTATTATTATTATTATTATTATTATTATTATTATTATTATTATTATTATTAATTAATTTTAAGTTTAATTTTTGTTACTTTTTTTGCACCACCCCGCCACAGACAGTTCCTTGTAATGACAAAATACTTTTCTGATCCTGATTTCCCCACCGGGGAAATAAATAGTTAGACGCAGGACGCCTCACTATGTTGCTGTACTCAAAGCTGTTTGTGTAAAAAGGAGTTGTTAGCTACGGTTAGCAGGTTGTCTCGTTACCGTCATCAGGTTCTCTACTTGAAGTGGGATTATTTACAAAGCCGAGTCCTTGCCAGGCACTTTGGCTTTTTGGACCTTCTTTCCGAAGAGACAAATCCATCCATCTCACGCCATCAATTATTCATTTGGCTCGTTGGCTCTCCACCACGGTTACAAGACAAAAAGCTTTTTCTTGGAATTGCGGCTGAAATAGGAGGAAAGCTTTTCCCCCTCAGTCTGACAGCTTCTAACAAAACATGTGTAGAGGTCTCTTAGTTACAGACTTACGGACTAAATGTAGTAGAAACATGACTTGCGGAGTTTTTTTTCCAGGATAAATAAGCATGATAATGCCATGAAAAGCAATTCAACAATGAGTAGCATGTTATTGTTATGATTATTATGATTATTATGATTATTATTATTATTATTATTATTATTATTATTATTATTATTATTATTATTATTATTATTATTATTATTATTATTAATAGAACTGTAGAAAATGGGCTTTTTCAAAATGGTCCAAGTTTAAAATAATGTTTATCTTTGCATCCGCAACAGAGAGTGGAGAGCCTTAAATGTAAAGCCCATGCAAATCTCTCAGAACTGAACAGCAGATATAATCCACATGGGGTGGCTATTCTCCATATCCTGCGAAGGCTGCAATGTACGGATTTGTGTTATTGAATGCATCACATCAACCGCAAATAATAATGCACTGCACCATGGAAGCACCGACAGTCAGATTCCCGCTCTATGCTAATAGCCGATGCAATTGTCCTCCGCTCTCCACTGTCGAATGCCACTGGTCATTATGCACTGAAAACCTCATCAGGCTGATCCTGTAGTCGCTGCAGCTATAATTAACACAGTCGTGCTGGATAATCCTTCATTATTTGCCAGTGACCTAGATGATACTCGCTCATTGTTGTTATGAGAGAGCTGTTGAGAGCGATCGCAGGATCAAGAATTTGCTGATAATCAGTCTGGGCAAGATATAACGTTAATTCCTAATTTAATTGGCATTTCAGAGAGAAAGGAATTAATAAATATTGGCTTATTTCATTCTGGGGATCTTTATGAATGCCACTCAAGGGCACGATCTTTCAGTGATACGCAACCTGTTTATTATTTCACTGGCCCTCCGTCCAACCCGATGCTGCACACAGGGTGGTGTCTGCACGGTGATATTCAGATACTCAACACACAGACATGAACTAACAAACATTACAGCAACGGAAAGCCTGAAACTCATGGCTTCCATCGCCCGAGCCGCCGCAACATCTCCATTCACCCTATTAAACAGAGAGCTAACCCCATCTTGCTTTATCATTTCAGTTCTTAAAAAACTCTATTTCTGTCGATATAACTGTCCAGCTGTACCTCTGCCGTTTCCAAGGAGGCCTAGGGCTGGAAGGACAAAAAGGGAGCAAGGTGTTTTTTTTTTTCGATATACATTTGAGAACGCCAGCAGCAAGACTGTTTGCTGCCATCTTATCTAAGTCTCTCTGAGGACAAGAGGATGTTCATTCTCGACTTGCATTAGACGAGGAACATTAATCCAGATGGATTTACAAGCAGTGCCCATCACTTGGGGTTTATGTGATAATAAATCTATCCACCCTCCTCCATATTGCTTATTGCCCTGAATGAGACATAAGGAAAAGGTCTATTCTTGTATCGCACGTTTTGAAATATTTAATCGGCTGCAGGTTGACAAGTTATTTGTACAGGTGTTAGCAAGTTTGGAGTTTAAGTTTAGCTCAAACTCTTGGTCATCCGTGGATAAGAGCAAAGTCCCAGAAAAAAGTGTCAATTTTTCAGAGTTATCCACCACTAAAAACTAAAAACTCCAACTTCCGGTTGCTAGGAGAACAATGTACCGATGGACAGGTCATTTAACTAATCACACTAGTTTTATCAGTTGTAATGAAGAGTGGTCTAAATCTATTTCATATAGCAATATCTGTAGTGTGTCTATTATAATTAAAAAACATCTCCATGTATGTGTATGCAGAAAAAAAGCTTTAAAGTAAAGTGAAGCAGCTACTTATATATTTAATCGGTGCCTTATGTATAGCGCGTACTACGGGGTGGTATTTCTTTATTTATGAATCCCAAATGTTCCCTCAATGGACCCTGGGCCAAACTTTGGGGACGGTTTTGCATTCCCATAGCAGTTTAATCCAAAGCACTTTTCAGATCTCAGCCTCTACCATGTTTCTCTAGCAATCCTAATAACAGCAGAATCAGATCGCAAAAACACGCTGCAGGTAAGTGCTGCAATGCAACAATATTTCCACTAACCTTGCTGTACATGGACCTGTCCTGCATTTTTACACCAACAGATCCCAAATGAGACCTAAAAAAAGTCATTGCATGAAACAAATGGCCACTGCATTGTATACTTTTGCCTCAAACTTTGCTTTTCCTGCTTCCTCATCTGATGTATAGGTAGATCAGGCTCCATTTGGCACATTTCCGCCACCTAAAGCAGACAATCATTTTAAATAATGGGTCTGGATGTCACCAACCTTGCTCTCTTGGTGCTCAGCGGGTTGGTTGTTTGATCACAAAATCATTGTGACTGGCTGACCCTATAAATGATTTGTTCTCGCGCGCGCTGCGGTTCCTTCACTTTAAAAAAAATCACAAATTGTACTTTGGAGGGAGCCAAGACATATAGTAAGTGGGAGGAAGGTGTGTGGTGCTAGACAGTGAGGTCTGTGAGATTGGCACCCCAGGTTTTCTGACCCTACCCTCGATGCGGTCCCCTCAAATACATGTTGAAGTAGGTATATCCCGGGTCTCATCCACACGCTCCTTGGATCCAGGCGACAGGATCACACGCTTTATAGACGCCGACATCCGCTTCAAATCCACGTGATCAAAACACATGATTAATGCTTGCTCGAGCTCATCGTCCAAATTCTCGCAAAGCCATTAATACCTCTCAAAATACAGACTGGAAAAGCGACGTCTTATGAATCCCCGGCGCAGCTCGCTCTGCACTGCATATTCATTAGCATGGAAGGGATGCTACCGAGCCAAGCGATTCGTTAGGAACAGCCAGTTATATCTAAGGTAATGGACCCTAAATCCTCAAGACACTTTCATGGCATCTCCCGAAGCTGTATGAATATATTCCGGCCAAGGAAGAACAACAGAAAGGAGTCATTTAAGTAGGGCTATATTGGAATGTGATTTCCACAGACGCAGTCGGCGGAGAAAAGGAAGAAGTACAAAGATGCTGTTTGTTAATGTTGAGTTACAGCTCTGAAGGATCTGTGATTACACCCCTCATTTTACACCGGGGGCCTCAAGCTGCAGATCCGTTGGTAGAAGAACAGCACGGCCTTCAGAACACTTCAACTAATCACCCATCTGTGGCCATTGTCTACCAGAACCATATGTGTCTGTGATGTCTGTTTATTATAATGAGGATGGAGATAAGTGGCATTTGATTACTTCCTCACAAACTGCGCCGTGTGAAGTGCTGTATGTGCCCGGGCGAGTTTCTTCCGTGCACAGAAACGGAAATTACAGCCACTCCTAGCTGGCAGCATTCAGAAATCCCAAATTATGAATTTCGAATGCCCGGAATTTCCTTGCTGCTATCTTTGCTCCATCATGTCTGTGGCACACACATGAAGAAAGAACAAGAAATCACTTTTCACTATCTGCTTTTGCTCCAAAAGTGATTAGATCACTTGATAGCATCATTCCACTGCTTCTATTTTCCACAACCGAAGACCTTCCCCAGGGGAACACACAACCATAATGGTTTTTCGAGAAATATTATCGACCGGGCCTGATGCGAAGTGTGGCTACCGGTGTAATGATGTCCATGCCCTACGTGTGGATGGGCCACAGTGTAAAAAAAAAGTGCAGCATTTGAAAGTGGTTTGCTGTGGCGTCCAACAGAGACTACATAGGCAAATAACTGCGTACACTTTCACAATTCAGAATTCACAATTCTGAATGGCATTTCCCGATAACATGACTTGTCTGATAAGACCAGCGGAAAATAAAATGGAGATTCATCTTCTTGTGAGCTAACGAAAAGCTTTGCTTCAAAGCATGTGAAACTTAATATTTCTATGAATACCTGTGAAATCAAAAAGGTGATGAAACCACAAAGTTCTCGCCGCAGACTCTGCCTGTGCACAACCTTTGAGGCCATTTCAGCTCATAGCTCTTATAGTTCTTATGCTACCTGAAGATTTTCGATTGATCACGTCGCCACAAAATCACCTCCGCGCGAGGGCTAATATTGCTCTGTGTGTACTTGATGTATAGGTAGGCGAACGCATTCATCAAAAAGCAGATTTTTGTGGAGTGAAAACCTTGAAGGCTGCGCAACTTATAATGCCTTTGGAACATACCGCCACTATTTTTCTTGCATTGCTCTCTGTGCCTCGGTATTTGAGTGCTTCTGAGGTTGTTAGAAGTAAGACTTCATCGCGTTAATATATATCTGGTACAAGACGAAGTGATTACTGAAGCCATTACACTGAGATGTGGACTTCACTTAGTGCCTTGTGACAGAAAGAGGTCCGGTCACTGCTACTTGGACCAAGGAAAGCAATTACATGAGAAGGAATCACAAAAGTACACCGTACTCTGCGATTACACTTTCCACTGAGTATGCTGTCCAACCAAAATCGAATATACACTGAATGAGCGCAAAGGCTTCCCCTAATCACTGGAAGCCCAACAGATGACAGATATGAAAAAAAACAAGAAAAAAAACAGAAGAAAAATCTTAATTTTCCTTTCAGTCCAACTGAAAAGAACACCGTCGTGGCCACTGTCGAGTAGAGGATGCCCATTAGCAAAATCAATTTCATTTCATGTAGAAAATCCTTTTATCAGGAGAGTCTCTACAGTTAGGGCCCAAAGAGGAGTTCTCATTCAGGAGACTGTCAGACGGGGAAAAAAAAAAAAGCTAAATACTTATCTAAAAAATCAGTGAGCGCAACCGTTCCTGGATCTCATTGTTCTTCAGCGAAAATGCCCATTGACTTGTTTTCCTGGAACAATACGCTGTGGGTCTATTCAGCAGCAACAAAGGTGGGATGATGGCAGATTAGTCTTTGTTGAGGTCCAGCACAGTGTGAAATGAAGGGTTATTGTACGCCACGGCATCTTTTAGAGTTTTTGCCTGCTCACCTCTGTCAGCTTATCAGCGCATCGTAAACATTCTCGGTTTCCAACAGCTGCATCAGTGACAAGGCACCCTGAATATTTTCGAGACGGGAAATGACACGCACCCCATCCTATTTGTCGTAATACGGCACCAATAAACACTGACCAAGGGATGTGTTGTTACCAAATGATAAATAATGGATTTAAATCGGGATACTAACACGAAACATCAGGCGTGATTTCAACTCCTCCTTGTGCAATTTTTTTTTTTTTTTTTTAACATAATGTAACATAAACAATCTAAGGTAGTGGTTTGCATGATTGTTGAATTGCACAGCTGTGCCACGTTTTCTTTACTGTCCTCCGCAGGCAGCCAGATATCGGCATAACAGCCAGAGTTTCCGCATAAGCTGTGAATGTTCCTGTGACTAGCGTTCTTCCCTCAGGAATTCCATAAAAATGTATCATTGATATATTCATATAATCTCTTAAGAGTTGGGACAAGATATGTTCTCTACCTTATATTTTTGTCAAAACGAAGGTTAACATACAGAAACAGTAAAAAATGCGTTTCATCCCGTTCGGTGTGCTGTGAACTCGAAAAAAGAAAAAAGACAGAGACTCTTTTAAGATGAGCCAGCTGGATCGGAGAGGCTCTGCAAATCTTTTTTGGAAACTTCAGACGCTCCTCATTATGTTGTAAATAATCACATCGGCAGCTAAAGCGGCAGACTGTGTCCACGCAAGCGCGGCACAACGCATCGCTTTTCATCTGGGGACCTCATATACTCTCCTGCAATTTTACAGAGGGAGGAAAAATGGTTTGTGGGCGCATATCGAGGTCTCTTTAGCTCAGCTGGTGACGCCGTCTTAAGCTGCTGCCATAAACATTCTACCCGCATAAAAAGGGCTTAACGTGAGCAGGAAAGAAGGGGCACAATATATTTGCATGGCGGTGGCAGACCCAAAAATGGTTCCAAAAGATAAGGCTTTATTACCTGGAACACCTTTCAGATGTATGAATGAGCAGAGTTAATGTTTTCAGTGGCGCACAAGGGACATATATAATACGTTACGGAACATCGCTGGAGATAGCGTCACTAAAATGATTAAAACCTTGAGTCCAGAGCATATTACATTCTTTTCAAAATGGCCCGATTTATTATAATAAAAAAAAAGAAGAAAGTAAGACTTCAACTTTTTAAATCAATATATGTTTCTCCTTTCAGGGACACTCTCGCTGCTAGACTCAAAGCGTAATATTCTACTAAGGCCACCTCCTTAGGAGATGTAGTGGAGGGGAATTTTTGCTCTGAAGTCTACACACTTGGCAAATGCATGTGGCCCAGGAAATGTTATTTTTATATAACTAAACAAAAGGGGGAAATGGGGATCGATTTAGAGCTACAAGCCTCGCTGTTGTGTGTTGTGCTCTCGTTTCATCAAATCCTATTTGCTAGGCTTAAAGGCCCCGGAAACCTGTTCAACCAGCTTCTTGGTGATACTGTAATAAAAACAATATTTTCTGCCAAAAGTTTTTCACATTTCTAGATATATTTTTCTCCCCTGAATGGTTTGACATGGGCAGGCCTCAAATCCTCTGGATATCACGTACATTCATGCATCAATCAGAATTTAGAAACATCTGAGTCAGAATCTGTTGATTGGTCATTTGGTCATTGACGATCGTATCCAAACAAACCACACTTACACCTACGCAGAGGAAGAATAATAGTTGAGATTCTTATCATTCAATTGTTGATGAATACCCTAATGTTTTACCTTTCTTTTTGTTTCTTGTATAACTGCAATAGTTATTAATTCATGAATATATTTTTGGGGAAAAATGCCAGAAAATTGAGCCACGATTTTAGGGGAATTCAAGTTTACCAAGTTTACTTGGTAAGTGTTTTTATGACATGTATTGCCATTGTATTCGAATCTCAGAAATCGGCATCCATTTCTTTGGAAAACAAAAACATTCTGTATTTTTAATGCCACACTTCTTAGTGTTATATGACCTCAAATCTTATCTTGTTGAATAAAAAGATTTGAAATTGTATTCTGTGTGCCACAAACAAGAAATATGAAAAAAAAAACATGCTATTATCATGAAAAAGCGAAAATAATATAAAATTCCCTTGTGAATTCTGAATTCACCCTCAAAACAGCTATATCTGTGGTGAGCGGCAAATTTCTGTATCTTCGCTCTGTGCCATGTCAGGTCCAAACTGGGGCTCGAATGGCTCCGGGGATGTGGCGAGCCTCTATCCCTGAGCTCTGCTTTTGTTTTGGGAAACAAAAAGAACCACAGAGCATAACGATGCATAAGGCTTAAGCGTCAGGTGTTGATTGTCACTCATTGGATGTAATGTGATGCTGAAAACATTTCTCCGTTTAGCCTTTAAGGCTGACGCGGAGTACTCTTTATGCTCTGGATACGAGTTACCCTCTGTTGCATAGAAACACATTACTTGTTCCCATTAAGTGAATAGTGAAAGTGTTGAAACCATTAAAGGACGCTTTAGTCGGTGCATTCAAAAACTCTTATACCGCCCAGAAGACAACGGCAATACCCATTAAATATCAGTGCATTCTCTCACCCAATGTCAACAGGGACGGGCCGCAGCCTCCCCTGTGACACTCAAAGTAGATAGTAGCAGTATAGCTGTTGAATGAAAATGAGTAAATCGGTGCTATTTCAGTGCAGAATAGAGACGTGGGAAAACACAAGGTTTTTTTCTGTGGTTCTATCCATGCACATAAATACAAACTCAAGAGGAAGATGAGATAAGGAGACTAGGGAAGGTTTTACTGCGATAAAGTCTTTTTTTTTTTCATTTTTATAAAACCTGCATCTGCGGAAAATATTTAAAGAGAATTAAAGAAATGATCCCTGTTAAAAAAAAAAAAGTCACTGCATGGAAACACAATGCAAGTGCCGTGGAAAAAACAAGAGCGTGCCAGAGCCACACACATTTCTGTAAGCAATATAAACAGTGAAAGGTCCTTTAAACCAATTTGTTGTGTTCCGGAGTCTTAAAAGACTGGAAAAAGAGAGAGCAAACCTTTCAGCAACCTCTGAATGTGGGATTTATTTCGGGCGGGTTGTTCATAGTCAACCGCTTTTTAGTCAGAGTATGTTTCCAATCACCTGGTGCTGCCTTATTTCTCCGATCCTATGGCCGTGCTTGAATTTGACGACAGCTGCTGGACGAGGGTCACACGCGGCTCTCCCCTCGCCGTGTTTGAGCTCCAAGGCGCGCCAGGGGGGGGGGGGCAAAACGTTCAAGTAGGGGGGTAGAATTGTTGTGCTGCACCACGACTGAAGAAGGATCAGAGTTGGAGTTGGAGTGCTGAGATCCCTCGCGTTACAAAAAAAAAACAAAAAACAAAAACAAATAACAATGACATAACGCACTGAACCAGAAGCTTAACAGCCAAATACGAAGGAGACAGAAAACCAGAGAGCGGTCGAGGTTTCGCAACGGAAGCCAACGGTGAAATAATAGCTCGAAACAAAAAAAAGCATCGACGCGCAAACTGGCGCTCGTGCTGCTGCTTCACGTAGAACTCTCACTCCAGTCGTGACAAGTTGCAGTGCCCATAAAACCTGCGTACAGCCAAACACCCATCTACCGCTCAGCAACGATGCTTGATGCCCATTATTGTTGCATTTGCATCACTGGGATGATGTCTCCACGTGTTGTGCTGTCTAGGGCGTGACTCTTGTTTAGTGGGGTTCTGTCCTCGTTAATTTACATTTTATCAGCCAAATGGTTTTAAGATATAGATATTGCCAACGGGGTGTAGTCCGAAATTAGCCAGCTGGCCAACACATGGCACATTTAGAGAAATGTCGTTCGACGTGTGTCGTCCTTGTAAATAAATAAATGCAACGAAGATGTGCCAACACATGTCAGTCAGTGTCGTTGTGTCTGACTGGCATTCAACAAAATGAAGCAATGGAAAAAAATGTTCGTTGAATAGATTTTTTGACGACAACCACGGTGTGCGAAAGGAGACTAAAAGTCTGGCGGGTTTAAATGGAGTCGGCATCAACAACGAGTACAAAGAAACAAATACTTCCAGAACAGCCTCAATTATCTGTCCATAATAAGAAGGGCTCAAACAATTAAGAATAATTCTAATTACTTGATTACAAACATTCATCAAGGCAAATTGCTAGCCATTTCTATCAGACCTCAGCAGAAAACACCTGGTCTGCATCCACACAGCGGACCAGACACAGTTATTATCTGCAATTCTACTCATACAAATTTGGATTTTCGAAACAGGAACTTTTTCTTATTTTTCTGTTAAGCAAGTGAAATAGCAAAAGTAAAAGTTAATAGGAGACTTTCACAGCCGAAGGCTTGTAGCTGGTTCTACTGCGATCGCTTCGATATATTATAAAGTTGCCGTACTTTGGCGAAAGGGAAACCGACAAGACGCTTTTCTCTATCAACATAACCCTGTGGACTTCCACTTGTGTGGAGGGGGACCTGTACACCCACACCACAGCTATTTTCCGGATATCCATCTTTTTCTTTTCCCCAGCTGTCAAACATTTCAGCTTTATCCGCAACACGGCTGCTATTTCGGCGGACGGGCAGCGGCGGCGCCAGCTGTTGCGGGCAGATTAACTTCAAAAGGTCTCATAGCGTCTTCGAGGATGCATTTCTGCTTGTGAGGAGAAAAACAAAAACAAACTGCTTATCCCACTGTGCGAGCAGCAAGCGTCCGTGCACGGCGGGCAGGCCGCGGAACGAGTTCTTATCGGCGGCGGCGGTGGTGCGGCCTGGTCTCCGCGCGGCTCCGGCGCTGTGTCTAGATGAAAGATGTGTTCTGATGAGGGCTGTGTGAGAATTTAATGAGGCAAGATGGGAGTGAGCCTGAAGCTGTGGACGCCTATTGATGTCAGATGTTTTAAGGGGGGGGGGGGGGGGGGGGGGGATTCCTCCTCCTTTGCATCTATGAGTTTGGATACCTTTTTGTTCAGCAACACTGCTGTGCAACCTGCACATGCATTTTTTCCAAAAGCATTTGCGGATCTGCCGGCGACCCTGATTGGGATTGCTTGATATCCTCATCATTTCACCTAAAAGACCATGCCCCGGATAATTATACTCTAAAAATTGATGTGTAACATAACACTTTGGCACCTCAGCCAGGTCCTCCCCCCCCCCCCCCCCCCCAGCCAGGGCCTCCCCCCCCCCCCCCTCGACTCATCTTTAGTTGAAAAGTGAGCAGCGTTCAAAGACGCGCTTTAGGCGACATAAAGGAAAATGAGTTTCCCCGACTGGCCTTTGATACTGGAACGCCCCACTGCAACGTCTTAGTTTCTTACAGTATTTATGAGTTGATTTATCAGACCCTTCATGGCCTCGGTTCAAACTTGAAAGAGCAGGAATATTCCGTAGGAGAGAATGTGTGTGTGTGTGTGTGTGTGTGTGTTTTAACGCACTAATGGCTTATTTTCTAATGTGCTTTCCATTTACTTCCCCTCGCAGTCTTCTCAGCATAACCTCTTAATGCTCCTATCTGTATAGAGGCATCCTCTCCAGCCTTCCAGCAACAGGTCTCCCAGAGGTCAATTAACGGTAATGAGGCAATAATCTGGTTTATTCCAAAACCCAATTCGATTTTGTTTAGCCAATGGGCTCTCAGATGTCCCAACTAAGTATAGGCTAAACTATGCATATCATTTACTGTGTGTTTCATTTCACTTCGCTTGGACTTAAAGTGGTTCCCAGAGTAACACCCACCCATCAAAGATACAACTGTTCGCCTTTTAAGTCGACACCATCTTCTTCCAGTTACTGCGAATGTTCACAAATCCCTTCAGGCCATGGTCTCTTGTCTCTTTAGCATCCAATTACATGCCGCCTCCTGAATTTTCATTTGCAATCAGTCAGATATCAAGTATGAAAGCTATTCAAATGAAGACTGCGGAACGCAGAAAGATGTTGAAGTAAAATTGGAAAATATATTAACGTTAATGCAGGGCTTGTTTACCTCGATTTGGCACCTCAACTCCCTCAGACGATGTGGGCGGAAGAAACGGCTAGAAGTGGAATTAACACAAATATCTAAAATCAAAGTTATTACTCAAGATTCGGCCCATCCGAGGCATAAGAGACAAAGTCAAGAGTCCCGTTCTGGCGGTTTGAGTCGAATAAATGAAGAGGTGGGCAGAAGAAGAAAAAAAAAAGTGCTTTAATGCAAATTCGATGAGATGAAATATTACACACTCAAATCTAAAGTGGCCTTTGAGGTCAATTGAGTGGCTGCTGAGTCGAAACATGGTGGGGTGGGTGTCCATATTTCACACGCCATTCCACCACACGGAGCTCGTAAGCTATATCACACGCGGGGAGAATATCTTAACTCCAAACCCCGTGGCCCTACTGCGGCGGCGAGACACACGCTGCGTCCCTCACGTACCCGGGCAGGAGTGGTGTCTTTTTTCTTGGTACCACAAAGTCTCCGAGCCGGAGGAGTAGTGAGGGGCAAACTTGCAGTTGCAGGGTTAACGTTAAAAAATATAATAATTATAATAATATTATTATTATTATTATTATTATTATTATTATTATTATTATTATTATTATTATTATTATTATTTTTTTTTTTTTTTTTCCTCAGTTGAATTGAATGAATCCATTCTGGTGACAGAAAAAAATTGTAATTTCCAAAAGCTTTTTTTCCCTTTTCTTTCTCATTAAAGTTTTGCAATCTGCTGTGGCAAAAAAAAGGCATAAAAGCAGTAGAATTCATTAATGTGAGCCACTTTTGGCTGAATTATAAAGATGTTTCTGATGATTGGTGGCATGAAAAGAATCTACTGTTTAATACACGGAGCAAGTTTCTTTATATTTCTTTTCCTGGTGGACTTGGAGAACCGCAGAGCTTAAAACCTCTTTTCAAACTGTGGAGAAGACGTTTGGCCTTAATCCTAAACTTGAACTTCAAAACCATTTCATCGGGATTAAGTGACGCAAGTTTGTGTGGCTCTCGCTCTCTCTCTCTCTCTCTCCGGCTCCTCCCACGGGAGAGTGTGTGTTCCTTATCTGCCACTTTTGATCTGGCCAGGATCTGGGCAGGATGGCCTGTAATCTCCGCTCACCCATTGTCTGTGTACAGTATCCATTCCCGGGGCGGTAACCAACGGCACCGGCCCCCAAAAATTCCATTACAGATGTCGGGGGGGGTGGGGGGGGAAAGGATTGACTCACACTGACAGGTTTATCCTCCTCTATGGTAACCTGACAAATAAAAAAAATAAGAGAAGCCTATGCCCAGGCCTCTTTCTTCTCTTTACCTTTCGTGGCTTAACAAAAAAACTGTTCTGTGCTGTGACAAGAAATGGAACAAAACAAATCCCCAAAATGTGACCACAGTCCGAAGACTTCCGCTTTCTTTCATCCCCTCCGCCGTCCACGTCAGATCCGACGAACATCGTCTGGCACCGGTTGAAACGAAAATCTCCTGGCTGCAGGGCCTTTCCCTCCCTGCTGACGTCAGCCCGACTCCATTCACGGCTGCCACTCAAATGCCACCTTATTTTGCTATGGTTTGCTTGGATTTACACCTGTTGTCATGGAAACTCTGCCCGCTCGGTCTCCCTCTCTGTATACATCCGTTATGCCCCAGTATAAAAACAGTGAAGTACACCTTGTAAAGCCGATGGGATTGCGGTAAACTTTCAGAGAACACCGCTACACCCTGGTCCTCCCTCCGCCGGAGTTGTGTTTATTTTCATCCTCTCATCTCTCACTCATTCCTCTCTGCAGATATTTCTGCCTCGGGATTTTGAGCATGCAATTGCAATAAGCCTCCGACTAAACCTGTGTTCCTGCTCAAATCTACAGCTACAATTATTATTATTCATGAAGTTCTATTTCTATCTCACATCTCAACGCGGACTCTGCATTGCATCACGCTCTCCTTCCTTCTGTTCTTCCCCACTTCTATTTCTCTGTAAACCCCTCAACCGGTGGAGGCAGATGGCTGCCCACCCTGAGCCGGAATCTGCTCAAAGTTTACCGCCTTTTAATAAATAAAAAAAAAAACGTTTTTACCTTCATACTGTCGGCGGGAGGTTGCTAATGGCTTGAACTTCCTGCTCTGTGCAACTGCGATTATAAAGGAGTGCAGCCTAGTGCCCCGAGATAACTTTGGGTATTATTTGATGCTGTGAAAATGAACGGGACTCGGGTTCCACGGTGAGTTCTTGTCTTTGCTTCGCCCCAAGTTAGATTTGCAGTGATAATGAGTGGACTGCAGTGGACTACGAGAGAATGTGGAAACAAATTGCCTCCAGGAGATGAGTCAGCATACCCAGTGGACAGGATGCACGTAGATAGCCTTAACGAGTGTAGCGTGCTGTATTTAAATGATGACTGTGCAATACAGTATCACTTTCCTATTTGTTCAAGTTTCGATGGATACACCAACGAGAGTTGATGAAAAAAAAACTTGATTCTCGTGACCAAGCGCAGACGTGTGCGTCAGACTCAACTTTGGATTAACTCTTGACCTTTTGCCCTTTGTCCTGAACCCAACCTCGCTCAACGGAGTCATTACTTTCGAGGACGAGCTGCTGACACAAAGAGCATTATTCATGCGCCGTGAGCCTAGAGCCAACTAATCAGTGTTCAGGGCGAGTGCAGCTCGTTTCACACATCATTCTCTGTTTGCCAGAGAAACATTTCCCACAGGAGAGCGCCAGCGCTCAGACTGTCACTCACAGACCGACTGTACTATCACAGGAACACCGTTATGTGGCAGATAAGACGGATAAATATGAAAGGCCAATGCATCATCTTCGTTTGTTTCTATATGTAAAAGGCCACCCCTGAGAATGCATTAGTTATGACAACGTAAACAGTTCCTGGGTACGACTTTATGTCTGTGCCATGTGGATATCTCAAAGTTGGTAATATATTCCATGGCCTTCCTGGTGCTCCTTCCCCATTTGCATTTTGCATCTCATTAGAAAGAAGTCATCACTCAACACAGGGCCGCTCTGCTGATCCAGAATCATAACAAGCAATGTGCCGAGCATGAAACATGATTATAGTGGCACGTCATGAATGTGCTACTCCGGTCTATTCTATGCACCCAATTAACTTTGGCACTTGAGGCATGAACATTCCGCAAATACCACTTTGTTTCAGGAATGACGTGAATGTACACAGATTACCATCTTTACCCAGAACCGAGATTGACAGGAGCCACGAGTCTCTCTTCGGTGAGGGATAATTAAAACAAACATAGTGTCAAATAAACAATGGGATGTAACAAACATCTAGCAGAATGAATTTGCATCATTATTATGGAGCTGTGACGTCAAGGTTATTAATGCCGGTTGTTCATATTGAAATTGGCACAAAAATGGATAAATCCACAGGTGAGGTTACAATTATCTTGTACTCAACTTCCAAAATAAACAACTTATAATAAAAATAAATAAACTAACCATCCACACATGGGATGACTCTGTACCCTAAAATTGTTCATTTTTGCTTTAAAGTAGATGATTAAAAAACTACAGTATATCCATCATTTAACTTGTTAAATGGTCTTGTTTAGAGAATTGCGTAGTATGGTAACAAAATACCCTGAGAAAAGAAATCCGACGACAGCATTGTGCACTAGGATCCTAATTGGGACCAAAACCAGGACAAATGTGGAACTAAAACGAAAATACCCCAAAGCGCCACAGCAACATTAAACTAAAGGGAAAACTTACAAACTGTGTAAGGCTTTATCTGATCTATTTATTAGTTATCGAGTCGGAGCAACGTCAGTAAAGGGAGGGTTTAAACTGAATTTCGGAGAAATTACTGCTGGCGCTATGATTTGTCCCGATTTTTTTGACTCAATCGGAAGTAAAACAATCTGGCGTATAAATAAGTATTCCCTTTTTATCTTTGTTTCAAACGTTCATAAGATGCTGGTTAAATGCGTTAGGAGAAAGGTAGAGAGTCTGGCGGGGCATAAAAACAAAGATAAGATCTGCCGTCTAAAAAAACATGGCGTATAACTGGCAGGTGCTGCACTGTGTGCCGGCGGCTGCAGTCCGATGAAGTACGACATGTCTCAAATTATCTGTCAGCAACTCCCCTCCCTCTTGATAGCACTAATGCGTTGTTTACGTTCCATTTTTTATGGACTCGTTTTCAGTGGTTTCCATTAATTACCTCCACTGTGGAGGCCTGCCATCGTCTAATTCGTCCCATCACAGTTGCCTAATGGACCTTCCTTTTTCTTTTTTTCCCACAGATTGACTGTAAAATTCTGTGGACAACACAGGTTTTTTTTTTTTTTTTTTTATGTGAGACGCTGAAATATAGTTTATAATTCAATCTATAGTTTGAAAGAAAGACAATTGTGAAAAACAAACTTTGACAATAGAAGACGAGGTTACTCATGGGTCCGTGATGTCCACTGTCTTACTCTTTAGCTGGAAAAGCGTGATAGCTCACCCTCATATTATCGGTGGAGGTTGTGATGAACGTTTACTGTCCTCCGTAAAGGTCGAAGTGTTTGACAGCACAGCATCACGCCGATATATGAAACATCAGATGTGCATTCAATATTGGCCTTTGGAGGAGACTGAAAAGACTTATCACTCCGTTCTGGCTTTTAACCATCAAAAGGGAATTTTTTATGTGAGACGCTGAAATATAGTTTATAATTCAATCTATAGTTTGAAAGAAAGACAATTGTGAAAAACAAACTTTGACAATAGAAGACGAGGTTACTCATGGGTCCGTGATGTCCACTGTCTTACTCTTTAGCTGGAAAAGCGTGATAGCTCACCCTCATATTATCGGTGGAGGTTGTGATGAACGTTTACTGTCCTCCGTAAAGGTCGAAGTGTTTGACAGCACAGCATCACGCCGATATATGAAACATCAGATGTGCATTCAATATTGGCCTTTGGAGGAGACTGAAAAGACTTATCACTCCGTTCTGGCTTTTAACCATCAAAAGGGAATTCCATTTCTACACCAGCGGTGGCCTCACCGGACCAAAAATCAACGCAGCTACAAGATAATGAGCCACTTTGACCACAAGCTGCGAAAAACACTTTCTTTCTTTCTTATCGCCGTTGCTCTCTTTCCTTTTCTCCCCTTACACATGAAAACCCGAGCTTAGAATCAACAATTTTATGACTGTTCTCGAAGGGGCACCTGGGGGATTATGGGAAATGTAGGAATGCCTACCCCTGCGTACTGCAACATAATACAATACAGTAACACAATATATGGTAGCGGGAATTGGGAAGTGATATTGCTGTGTGAGTGCGTGTGTGAGTGCGTGTGTGAGTGCGTGTGTGTGTGTGTGTGCGTGTGTGTGAGAGAGCGTGTGCAGGCACAGACTCTGAATGACTTGATCTGATTACTTTTGAATATCACGGAAGCTGCCAGAAAATAAGATTTTCCAGCATCCAGCATCAGAGCTTATTTTGCATTATTTTAGTCACAGTGAAATTGTTAAATAATCTATACGTATTTTTGTGTCTTTTAACCCCCTGGTTTACATTTCTCCCACTGCATTCAATCTTGTTGGGCATTTCCTCATTACATCCAATTAAGTCGGCTTGTACATCATTGCGTTTGTTCAGGCCATGTGCGTCCCCATAGGAGTGTGTCAAATCAGACAATCTGCCGGGGTTATTCATTTTCACGCGAGTGACCTCTCTCCGTCGAAATTGGAAAGCGCCTCATTTCGCTTCAAACTCTCATTCGGCTAAAAAGGAGAGGGACAGATATTAATTTGCAGCGACTGAATGGGTTTTGACGGGTCGGCCGTTTCACCAGTCAGTGTCAGTGTTATCCTGGGCCGGGCAATAATGCAACGAGGAAAAACAATCAAAGAGTGAGCTGCAAAACATCTGACCTCCGATTCTATTTGGATCGGCACAATAATTGCATTGTGCCGTGGACTTCCACTGGCCTCACGTTCTGCTGATTTCTCAAAATAAGTTGGAGCGCAGTGAGCGCCGGAAGCGGAGTTATTTTCATACGCGCCTTTGTTCTGCGAGATCAGTCGGAATGTCTCCAACATGTCGAGATGGTGTTTGAAATACTCGGATAAACCTTCATCCTCAGATTGTTTCCCCCCCTCCTCCTCCTCCTCCTCTCTCACGTCTGCTTTACTCTAACCCTAGAACTGGAAAAAGAGCCGCCCGTCATCACATTTCTGCGCTAGGGTTTTCATGCTGTCTTTGCGCCGTCGAGGGACGGTTGTTGTTTCATGTGGAGGGAGAAAAAAAAAAAGAAAAAAAAGAAGAGATTTCATGCGATGAAGCCGCATCAGCAGGTCCATTGATGGTATGATCACACAAACCCGAGATGCAGAACCATCTGCAGTGTGTTCACCACTAAAATAACACTAATCTGTCAAATTGGCGTGTAACAAGTACCTAAGAGTCGAATTTGTTTCCTCATCGTCTCCTCTCCATCGTGGCCTAATTACAGAAAGACGCCATGAAGTCAGGCAAAGACAAAATAGCTACAATCCAAAGATAAACCGATGAGCGACCTGATCTGTTGTCGCATAGTCACACGCATCTCAAATGCCACAAACGTGTGGCTCACCTGGAGACCGCGTCTGTCAGGAGAGACAAAGGAAGGAGAAGAACGGGAAAGACAGCTTTCGAGGGTAGACGGAACACCGAGACGCGCAAATTGTTTAAACTTTTCATTACAAATGATGGAAAACAAACCTTCCTCAGGGACACCGAGATCATTGTTTCCACCGCCATGGTCTTAAGAGCGACCGTTTTCATTTCCAATTACGTAATTATCCATTTTACAAATGAAGAGTTACACGGACACAGGAGCCCAGATCCGGACGCTCATTTATTTTGCCCAAACTTGGCCTCCATATACATGCCATTATTGCCATTGCCATTATTCCTCTGAAATTAAGTCGTGAAAGACAGGGAGACTTTATGTGCCCGAGGCCTCTTGTTGACCTGAATCATGAAATCATTCTACTGCAGCAGCAACAGTACAGTGTGTGTGTGTGTGTGTGTGTGTGTGTGGGGGGGGGGTGTGTGTGTGTGTGGGTGGGTGGGTGTGTGGGTGGGTGTGTGTGTGTGTGTGTTAGTGTGTGTGTGTGTCAGAGAGATGCTCAAAAAGGAGCCTTGGGTGCAAAACAATGCAGGTCAGTAATTAGTGTAGCTCAGTTGAGCCCCGCTGTTAATCTGTATGTCACTGTTAATCTGTTGCCGTCTATATATGGATGTCACTCCCATCGTACCTGAAGGCACCAACCATTACTCTCTTCCTTTACCTTTAAAGTGGGTCAATAAGGACAGGATGAGTGAAATATGATTTCACATTTAACCTGCAAACAAAAAAATAAGACGAAAACCAGTAAATCCTCCTGTGGATGCTATAATTGTGACAGAGGTCTGTCACATGAATGAAACATTTAAAAAAACAGGCACTTTTGGAGATTTATCGGTTGACGGCATCATCACAGATTAAACTAATTACACCACTTAATTGTGCGACTTCATTAAAGCGGGAGGGTACACAGGGTAAATCAGTGGGGGCTCGCATCCCCGACGGTTCACCCACCCCTCACTCGCCCACCCTCGCCTCCCCCTCTTTTTGCCTTTGACATCACCTCTTTAAAGATTCATAAGCCGAGGAAATTTACATAAAAGTTAAAGCGTGTGATTAGTGATATTACAACCCACTCTGACCGGCGTCAGCCCTGCAGGGACCGGAGGATTGGCCAAGGTTACCGGCGAGGCGGGTGTGCCTTCAGACCCGCCGTGACGCCAGGCGTCGTCGGGGAGATTATGAATTTCTCTCTTTGAGGGCAGAGCGAGCCCGCGGTCTGCCAGAGTCTCTTTTACCGCTATGTTTGCCTAATAATTGATAATGCTCTGCGGGGACTGTTTAATAACACCATCATCTCGACGCTTACCGCGGAGAATTAAACTCACCATGGATTAAGTTACATTAATGAGTTCCACAGGAGACATTCCTTTTGAGATCCTGGTCAATATTGACACTGCTGCATCCTTTCTGCTGGTTGTGTCAGCTGCGCGTTTCCCCATTCTCAAGCTCGGCCTGAAGGTCACGCGGTGGTTAGTGCGGGGAAGTCGCAGAGGTACGCCGACCTCATTCGGGGTCCCCCCCCCAAAACACAAAACGTCCGCTCAGCACCTCCGCTGAACATGAGCCATGTTTCGCTGTTATTTATAGTCACGCTAGGTGGTCTGTCCTCTCCTCTGCCCGAGGGCAGGGCTCAGCTCCAGACATCACACACACAAGCACACACGCACACACGCACATACCAAGTCAATCTAAGGTAACGCCTTGCTCAAGTTAACGACAACTCAGTAAAAAGAAAAAGAAAAAAAAAAGAAAAGCAGACAAGTGATATTTCCATCTGCTTTGTCAGCGGTTAGCGTTTGACAATGGTGCTCTTGTTAAAATGATGTAAAATTGTTATGGCCGACGAGTTAAAGCGAAAGCGGTCCACAGTATATAGCTCCTCTTAAAATGCACTTTGTACAAAAGCTTAAACGCGGCAACTCTTGCAAACGTGACAAAAGAATGAGACAGCCCTCGCTCATCCCCCTTTAACCAAGAGCAGACAGAGGAGGACAGGGGACAGGGAGACGGACCTATTGGGAAACCCTGTCACGTTCACGGAACCATTCTAAAAACGCGAGTATTCATGAATTTAGCAGAGGAACCTCTGTGTGAACTCCTGCCCAGGCAATAACCCTGAAGTTGGGAGGGGGAAAAAAGCATCATGTCTGCTGATGACTTCCTGTGTTCGTTTCCCCTCCCGACACGCAGAAGTAGCAGAAGAGTCCAACACCGTGTCAAGGAGAAGTCTCAGCGGGCCAAGGCAGACCTCATTTATAAAAGTAAAAAACAGAGCAATCTTTGAAGAGGTAAGACCTGTGTGCTTTGTGTGTGTTTGGCTAAGTAAAAACAGTAAAGCACAACTGTATGAAGTACAGTAGAAAAATGCAAACCTCTGCAACATAAGGACTTTTTTTTTTTTAGGAATGCCATTGCAAATATATATATATATATATATATATATATAGATAAATACCAGACACCTACATAAAAGTTTTATTTCTGGAGCTTGCGTTTAAAAAATAAGATGATAAAACCTAGCACCGGTGGAGTATTTTCAGGCCAATGTGCTTTAGCACGGGCAGCAGAGCAGCCATTTGTCCGTCGCCTCGTCCATTAGCTGCAGTAATGCGGGCCATTACGGGCAGAGGGGGCAAATTGGAAGGAATACGGCGCTTAAGGGAGGGCCGCGAGTCAGAAATGCAGCGGCGACCATTGTCTGCTGTTTGTGTTGAGGGATGGAGCCAAAGGTAGCCATATGGCGGGCGTTTATCAGCCAATGTGCCGCCGGAGTGATTGAATGCGAGCTGAAGCCGAAGCTGGGAGAGAGAGAGAGAGAGAGAGAGAGAGAGAGAGAGAGAGAGTGGGGCCCATGGGGGTCCCAGGGACCCAGTTGTTCATCATCTCCCTCAAAGGAAGGTCGACGGTCCAATGAATCACGCTCGCAACCAAAACGTACAACTTGCTCTCCGTCAGCTCTACCGCATTTCGCCGCAGTTCCCCCCGTGTTCAGCCCCCGACCTAATCCACTCCCCGTGTCCCGGCGCGAGCGTCTTCAAAAAAAAAAAAGGAGTATGGGTGGGGGAGGGGGGGCCGCCAGCTGCCGTGCTCTGTTAGTTCTAATGATTCAGTATTTTTTTAAGATGTCACCACCGAAGGCTGCTGACGTCAGTAAAGCCAGAAACAATGCAACGTTGAGCAATGGGTGAATCAGTGACAGATGCACAGTGGAAAAAAAAAAAAAAAAGAACACGCCCAGGATCAAATCCAGTTACCAGGACCCATCCTGGCGTCACTGGTGGGGACACGCGCGTGCTACAGAGACAATGAGGCAGTCGCGTGAACACGTCACCGCGAACCAGGGGGCTGCCCCCCCCCCCTCCGCCGAGCCCTCCCGTGGGAAAACTGACAAACCCAGGGAGTATACTTTTTTTTTATTTTTTTTATCCACTTACTCAACCTTTTTTCCCATGGGAGGAACACACACACACACACACACACACACACACACACACACACAGGGGGGCGTGGAAAGCAAGGATTTGCCACCGAATCCTGTAAACTACATCAAATATGACAAATGCACTTAGGTTTGAGGAAACCTAATCCCAACCCGTTGAGGATCGGCACGCCAGGAAGGGCATGTTCCACCGGGAAAGCAACGAGGAACTTAAGAACTTCGACAGAAATAAAAATAATAATAATTCCCACTTGGTCTGACTCATCTCATTGTCGAGAACACCCCCCGGCAGTTTGGAGCGTCCCCCGGGGGACCGGTGTGTTTTAGCAGCGGCTGGTGGTGCTGAGCCAGCAGACCAACAATAGGCTCAGATCTCGGTAATAAATTGCCAATAAAAAAAAAGGAAGAATGAGTTAAATAAGACAAAGATGGATCGAAAGCTGAGCAGTCAGGTCTTTTGTATTTCAGGAGAAATGACTCAGCCGTTAACGAGAGGAGCTGCTCTTGGAACATGAAGACGTGCTGAGAATATGCAACACACGGATGGAAATGTTCCAGAGGCGCAGAACAATTGGAACGCCACTACAGGTACACAATCGAATCAAAGCAGGACTGCCGCGAAAAATATCCTACACCCAGGACGCGTTGATATGGAGAGGCAGCGCTTTCGTTTTCACTCTGTACGACACTATCGCAGTTGCACAGAAGGCTTGTTTCTTAGCGGGTGGTAAATGCGGCGGCTCCCCGGCTCACGCAGCTCACGCAGCTCAGCCATCAAGCCTCGAGGCTGCAACAAGAAGCGCTCAAACACTCGCACTTGTCGCAAGTGTTCACACATATGCACACCTCAGCCTTTTTGCCCCCGAACGTCCCACCTTCCCAGTTCCTAAAATGCTCCCCGCTCGCTGCTCGAGTAAAGCAGAAGCGGCGAGGACCTCGCACGTGTTGATTTGTCATTTCAAACTAATACCACCACAGAAGTGGCCGCGGTCTGTGGGCCGTGCTGTGGGCTCAAATAACACTGGAGTCTTTTTCTCTCGCGACACACACACACACACACACACGGTGGCAATGTATGTAAACAGCGGCTCTGTACAGCCGCGGTGTGCAGAGGAGCATCTCCAAGCAAACAGACTCTTCAAGGCTCCGAGCAGATTAGAGGCCAGCAGCAGGAGATCAATGCTGGCTTCCTGCTATGCATCTGAGGAGGGTACATTAGCCAGAGGAGCATGAATGTTTTCCAAATGAATAGCAGAAAAAGGGCCGTCTGGTCCCCTAATCACAGTAAATATTGCAACGCACAATAGCAGGGCCAGCGTCAATGTCACAAACTCGTACATGCACTCGGTCTGAGCGGAGCAGGATGTGGAAACTGAGCCACTGTGTCTATGTATAACTACATCAGAAAGCGTGAGCAGCTGTGATGCTACGGGGGAGAAAAAAACCGAAACAACAACAAGCTAACCTGATTGCCATGAAGAACTCCAGCATTTTGTACAACAGAAAAGGCTGGCCGTCAAGATTTTAAGGCTGCAGGTAACACACGACTACACCCTAGGGTCGAGAGCAGCCCGCAGCCAAACTCTCCCAGCCAAATCTGAGCAGGCATACACAACACAGGTGCCGCGCGTTGTGCATGAACATCATTATAAAACAGGCAAGTGGCGAGGGGGCAGAGTCGGCGGTGAACTACGAGCTGTGCAGCAGCGGCAGAAGGTTCCCCTTAAGTAAGACAAGCGAAAGGGGAGCGAGTGCAATAGTTAGAGGTGGGGAAGTGTTCTTAAAAAGCTCATTGGTCTCAGCTGTGATTTGTTTCTGGCGGTGGTGGAGACTAAAAACAGAGAAAAACTCCAACTGCAAAGCAAGGATAATCTGGTAGGACCGCTGGGAGCGCGAATAACTGCCAAAAAGTTCAACATTAAGCTGATATTTAAACGTTATGTTCACATCCTGTTTCTGCTGCGCCCAAGTGGCCTAAACAGCAAGTTATTGCCAATTTAAAAACATGTCACTTTCGCACAGCGTGGTTTACACACCGCCAAATACTGTTTCAATCCAAACGAAGAGCGGCCAGTTCCAACACAAGGACATGCGTACACGGAAATGAAAAGGATCAGACATGGATCAGAAAAACCTTCATTGGCAAACGATGATGCCGCTCCGTGCCCACAGGAGACGCCGCCACGTATGCGGTATAATAATAATTGAATTAAAAGACACGAGCCTTCTGATGCAGTTGTTTTGCATTAACTATTCATTGAATATTTGGTTTGGATATGGAACATACTGAGAGGCAGCCATGTGGCAAGATTACAAAGACATTAAAGCACAACCCCACAGCGACGTTGGATCAGTCCCCATAGGTTAACAGAAATAGCAGATTGGGAATGAAATATGTGAAAGGGAACGAAGAGAAAAATCAAGATGTCAATGCTTTCTACACTCTGCCGAGTCAAAACGCAATCAAACTGTTTTTGTGGCACAATGATCCTATTTGGCGGTAGCGAGGCGTCCTCAATAAAGAGGCTATGGGGTGTAAAATGTTTTGTGCGCTCTGCGCTAATAGCGAGCTATGTTGTTGGGATCAGTGCTTTGTTCCAAGGAGAGGAAATTACTCTCTCCACTCTGCTGGATACATGCAAAGTCTCCGCGTCTCTTTCTTCCACAGTCGCTGGCAGGTTATCGATTCCCAACCTCCCCATTGTGTTATACGCTGACACCGACACCTAACTCACAGCAGAGATTATGCAAAGTCTGCTGCAAGTGCCGAAAAGAAGCGAGGAATCACAAACAAGCACGTGAAAACTGCCAGAAAACTGGTGAAATACAGAGGTAAACAGAAGAGGATATTATAGAGTATAAACCGACACCAATTCATACGTTTTTAGTCTTTTTTATTCTTAAAAGTATTATTTAGTCATATAATAATATATTTAGTATACTTTGCATATTAGAGTTATTATATATTGTTGTTTTTTTTTGCTGAACCACAACGGCAGGACTACACCTTTTAACAAAATTAAAGAAATGAATAAAAATAAAACTATTGTTGACATTCACTCGACAAATTTAAATTCAGGCACCTCCCACGGTCTTTAAGTGTGGCCGAATCATGGTCCACACGCAGATCACGTGAAAAGAAGCAAACACTTCATTGTAACTTACATGGTGCTGGGGACGGCGGGTAAAACCCAATACCCAAGTAATCCAAGTAATCCAAATGATGCAAATAATCCTTATATTCCAAATATTCCAAATAATCCAAATGATGGCGCAAGCGCAGATGAATTGATGAACACAGGAGATCCTCGGGTAACAACAAACTGATACGAAACACCAGGCAGGGATAATGAGACACAGGTGAGGCTGAAAAAGACACAGGTGAGACTAACGAGGGGGGCGTGGCGGACCGAGACACCCAAGGAGATTTAAATTAATGAATTTATTCAAAATTATACGAATAAATAGGAAGTAGGACAAGACAAGATACACCTGAAAGAAAACCACGCAAGGGGAAACACAACAACAAAACTGAAAAATTGTGCAATACAAATACAAAATCAAGTCCAACTGAGAGTTCTTCGTCAAGACAGATCATGTCAAGTGTGACCGCACAGCCACCGACACAGGCACAGAGGGCGATCATACCACATGTGAACACACCTAAAGTCACACCGGAGGCGTGTTGAATATTGTTAGGCGACATGTTAGGTACCATTGTCGTTCCAAAATCCGGATTTTAGCAAAGGCGGCAGCTTGGGAAGTGGCTTCTGGAGCCTTAAATGAGGCGTGTTGCGTTGATTAATTAATAGTTGTTATGTGTCTGATGACAGAAACAGAAAAAACAATTTTATTTTTGACTTGGTGAAAATATGGTCTGTGTGAAAATATAGGAACAAAGATACTGAGCAGAAAATAAATATGACATTAACAGTGGGAATATGTCATCAAGTGTATGACATCTAGTGACTTTAGAGACTTCCCATTAAAATGAGACACATAATAGTTGGATTCTTTTTTATATTTATACTGTATGATGGTTTGATTTTTTTTATATATATGTAGAATCACTCTGGAAATCACCTGTGCTCATTTATTAAGGAAAGAATCGACTGAAATTTGGCTTTGTTGGATTTGTGTTGTGTTGGGGAAATCTCGCTGTTGCTCTAAGTGGCCACGCAATAGCGATGTAGAAAAATAACTTCTTCCCATTGAAAAAATCCTCTAATGCAGAAGAGCGTGAAATGAAGCACACACACACACACACACACACACACACACATACACAAACACAAGAGGATCACAACAGGCCTGTATATGCGGCACAACATGCACGGGCAGTAGCTTCATATACTGAGGTACCAAAGACAAATATTTTCATAAACGCTGTTCATGTTCCCAGTGATTGTCAGGAAGACAGTAGATATTTCACCATGCCGTACATTCTTTCACGCAGATGAATAAGCGTGGAGATGCTCAGGGCTGACAGCTTGCATAGCTGAGATGCAGCTGAAACGTACTGTAGGTTCACAAAGGACGCGCATGCTCCCACACGTCTGGTGTTCATTATAGTCCTGATACGCAGGTCCTGGCTGATCCGTGCGTACGGAAAACAGACAGAGGTAATTGTGCAAAAGCTTTTACATGTAAGGTCACCGAACACACACGGACATGCAATTATGCATTTATGTATAGGCAATGAAAATGGTTTTGTATCCTACTGGAGAAAAAAAACAGTACTCAAAGTAATTCAGCCATTACATCACAGCCCGTATAGTAACAGAGGCCTTAAAAAAAAAAAAAAGAAAAGCTGAGCATCTATTGGTTCAAGAGCGGGCCAGATATATCGGGAGAATTTGAAGGGGATTTATTCTGAAATGAAATATTCAGCTTTTGGAAGAGAAAAGTGTTTGTGTGAGGGTAAATCACATTACGAGGTTACTGATGAAGATGAGCACAATCCCTGACTTGGTTCCAAGAAAAGTTTAATGGCAAAAATCCCGAGGGTTTATATCATACATATATATTATGTGGTTTCAAAAGGAAAATGTGTCATTTCCACGAGTTCTGCTTTGTAGTAAGCCCCCCGGTCAGGCCTTGATAAAGACGGAGCAGAAAAAAAAAATAGAGAATAATCTCCCCCGCTTGATTCTGTATGTGTGGCTGGATGTGACGGTTCTCAGTCCCAGCCTTTCAAACTCCCTGTCTGTCTGTCTGTCTGTCTGTCTGTCTGTCTGTCTGTTTAACGCAGCCTGGCCTCGGGGTGTATGCGCATCATTTCTACAATACAAATAAAGAGTGGGGAAAAGTGGTCACAGTGAGGCGTGGCGGCGGAGGAGCGAGACAGGCCCACTGACGGCAGGTCAGATATTGCCCTCTGGTGGCTGGTTCTCTCCAAAAAAACAGGACCTCAACTCCTGCCTGTGGAGCGACACAGTCTCATGGACAGAAAGTCAACACTACACGGCTAAATTATCGGCATGGTTGAGAGAAAAAAAATAACATAAAACAATCAATGCAAGCTTTAATACCCGAGACAAACAAAACAGCCTAGGTTTCCGGGCAAAAAGTCTGATACTTTCCCTCCAGATGCCCAGGAACATGTAACGAGCTGCTACGGCACATCTGACAGGATGCAAATGAAATATATGAAAGCATACGTTGAAGGAGGAGGTGGAGGATGTTCTCCTTCTGTGCTGCTGGCAGAGAGCGTGCAGCTGCTCAGGTGCGGTGCCAACAGCACGCCGAGGCTGACTCACATCCAGCCGCATCCTCCACAGAGCCACAAGAGAGAGTCACGGGGGGGGGGGGGGGGGGGGGGGGAATGAAGAAAGGGGGGGGGGGGGGTGCTTAATGATGCACAAAAAAACGACGTAGAAATAGTTTGTCAATGTTCGAATAGAATCTTTTAATCTAATCCTGGGATTTCGAAAGGAAACCAGCACGTCGCAGGTCACCACCATTTGACATTGAACTCAAGCAACACAACATTGAAGCAGAACACCACAACAAAGCAATGAACAAGTCTTCGTGTCTCTCTGACAGAGGAAGAATCTCTTTTGTAACTCATCCGATAGGAGCACCGATAACGCCTAAATATTATTCACACAGTAATATTGGTGCATTTTCAAAAGTGGCTTTCCATTAGAAATGTGGAAATGATCTTCTTTCCTCTGACGATTTGTTTTGTGGAGCAACTGGAAAAAGTGCATCGGTGTGTCTGTCACTTTTTGTTTTGAGCCAAGCAATGGGAGGAAAAAAAAAAAATGCAAACGCTAAACGCTGACATGCCTGTCGGATCTAATTAGAGCGCGACGACAAACCAGCCCGGTGTCACACGGGCCCGCAAAGCCATCCATTTTGTTGCTAAGTTACATTTCTCATCACGGGAGCGACAACAAAATTACAAGTGACAATTGTCTTGATCCCCCCGGAAACCCTCAGATCAGCTGATAATTGGACGGGTTCTTCAAAAAGCAGGCAACAGGCACCATGGAAACATCACGTATAATTGCTCCGTGTCTCATGTTGAGGATTCGTTCATGTCGGCTGGCACTCTTTGCCACTGCTGTGATTGGCTCCGGAGAAAAAAAGAATCAGCAAACGTATAGGCAAATGATTGAGAGGCGCGAGTTTGCTCTCGAGAAATCACCAATGTGGCATTAAGTCGAAAAGACGTTGGATGGAACACACAGAACCACACCCACCCACCCACACACAGACACGCACGCACGCACACACACACACACACACACACACTTGAATTGAAATAAGTTCCTGGCAGAGCTTTTGCTCAACCGCCGTTTGTGTAATGTAGCATGAATAGTACACATTTCTACAGAGGCCTGTCTCTTATCCGCCTTTTTATATTCGGCTGGTGCTCCTCTGTGCAGTCCAAGGTCCTCGAACGCGCCATCTATTGCTCAGTAAATGCAGAACAACCTCACTCCCATGTTCCCCCATGTATTCAAAATCCAACACACATTTGTCTCTAAAAACAAGTCTGGGTTTTGTTTCGTTTTTTTTTCTGTCTTTTGTCTAACACCAGCCACAGTGGAGCCAATTAACCTTTTCCAGGCTCAAATACAAGTTGGCACAGGAGAGGAATGACACATTTCGCAATAATCAAGAGAACAAGGTTAGAAGTGACGGGTGTGAATTGAAAAAAGTAGAAAAGGCGGCCGAAACACACGCCGCACACGGAGAGACACAAAAAGAGACGGAGATTGAACGGGAGACAAAAAAGGAAGCATTTGAGCTGGGCATGTATGTAGCCGCCCGGTGAGTGGTGACACTGTCATGTCTGGCATGTGAGCACTAGCGTATGCCCAGTGGTTCAGTCATGTCAACACCTTATAGTCCTGTTAAAAAAAGTGAACACAATAACATCTTGGAGGAGCACAAGCACTCACTGTCAACAAATAAAAAAAAAAGACAAAACCCAGGCCATAAACTGGATCCTAGTATGACTTTTCTTTTTTGTGTGTGTAGCTGTGACAAATGAATACTCAAATCACAGATCCAAAAAAGACAAACAGCTGTGTTTCATAACGTACCTAAAAAACAACATTTTTGTGTGTCGCTCTTATATAACATGCACAACATGGGGCTGAATGTAACAGACATACCGTGTATAGGAGATGACAACAATTATATTGTTGGTTTTGGTTCAGCATGGGTTTTGTCAACAGTAAAAAACTAAGATAGAGCAACAACAGCCTTATCACTTTATATGTGCAAGGTAAAAAAATAAATATATATATATATATATATATCGATGAAAATCTGCTGCTGCTGCTCGGCGAGAATTTAATCACAGATAAAGATGCGTTTGGAATTTTCCTCCGCAAGGTCGTGTGCACGTATTCAGCCGTACCTTGAATTACAGCCGTACTGTCACTTTCATAACGTATATATTTCTATCTGTCAGTGAAGCCGGAGACTCTGTTATGCGTTTCCACATAACAAGCATCCCGATGAGCCTAACGGCACAGATGTGCTGCGCTCCAGCCTATAGGATTTACCGAAGCACTGTGCGTGCTCGCCACAGGATACGTATCGGCTGCTGTTTCGAACAGAAGCAGGGAGGAGACAATAATCCCACCGTGTGGGCCGCGGAATATACCTCCAGCACTATCCAAAATGTAATATGCAAATAAACGGGAAATGAGAATAACAAATGGGGCATGATAGGCAGGGGAAATTGCTGATAAAGAGAACATGGCTACATGGACTAATGTGCTTGGAAGGTGGCCAGTCATTTTTTTGGTTGTTTGGCCACCTCCTCTCTTTTTGTGCTGTTTTCTTGAATGTGTGCGAGCCGTGGTCCCACGCCGAATGGGCAAGGGAAAGAAGGATGGACCCGGAGAAGCGAGGGCGACGTGTGGACAAACCTATTCCCAGAGCTTCCTGAACACCCCTGGGCTGATGGAGTGCTGATGAGCGGAGGATGAGCGGAGGACAGAGAGAGCCCGCTGAGGGGTCAATGGTTCTGCACTGACCTGTGAGGAACTCCATTATACCTCCATCACATACCTGACTCGCTCTCCCCCCCCACTTTTTTTTTTTTTTTTTTATTTCAACCGGAGCAACCAGGCAATACGGAGCGGTAAGAGTATCGCCGTTGCCAACCAGGCCCGGATTCCATCACAAACCCCGTACAACTCTGGCTTTCAGCAAAAAAAAAAGTTTGCAGACGCTTTGGCCGCGAGGCAGTTTTCTTTTTTAGCAATGTAAATCTCGGTGAATACTTCACCCCTGCATTTGATCCCAATACCTACGATCATTTCACAGTGCTGATGAGCGGAGGATGAGCGGAGGACAGAGAGAGCCCGCTGAGGGGTCAATGGTTCTGCACTGACCTGTGAGGAACTCCATTATACCTCCATCACATACCTGACTCGCTCTCCCCCCCCACTTTTTTTTTTTTTTTTTTAT
This sequence comes from Colistium nudipinnis, assembly GCA_016785305.1. NCBI lineage: Eukaryota > Metazoa > Chordata > Actinopteri > Pleuronectiformes > Rhombosoleidae > Colistium > Colistium nudipinnis. Next base: position 66,544 of record JAFBJU010000526.1, on the reverse strand, counting down.
TTCAACCGGAGCAACCAGGCAATACGGAGCGGTAAGAGTATCGCCGTTGCCAACCAGGCCCGGATTCCATCACAAACCCCGTACAACTCTGGCTTTCAGCAAAAAAAAAAAGTTTGCAGACGCTTTGGCCGCGAGGCAGTTTTCTTTTTTAGCAATGTGTTGAGATCTCGGCGAATACTTCACCCCTGCATTTGATCCCAATACCTACGATCATTTCACAGAAACAATAGCCGAGAGAGCAACTCTACACCGTCGTAAGGTGGATTTACATCGACTGCTCCCAACAGGCCCTCTCGCTTTCATTTAAATAGAAAACAATACAGTGCCGATTGGATTCCATTACGTTAAACTTTCGTCTGTGCATACATATACGACAATAAAGCTGACTTGACTTGACTTGAGAGGAGAAATGTTCACTCGCAGAAGCTAAGCTGTCAATACACATTACGCGCCCAATTGTATTCATGTTGCCCTCACACACGCGCGTGTGTGTGTGTGTGTGTTTGAGGGCACGCACTCACGCAGGCACGCACGCACGCAGCTGTTCTTTACATTCCTACACAACACATTCTTCATGCCCTTACAAATGGCTGACTTGATTTGCATGACGATATAGCCCTCAAGTTGCATTTACAGACAAAAAACCAATATGTCCAATAACCACAATATAATATAATAAATAAGTGGGTTTGTGTAGGAGGTGTGTTCCAGTGTAGGGAAATTAATGAATTCCATGTCACAGCCTTACAAGAAGAATGAGGTGCAAGTTCAAATGGATCCAAGTGAACAGTGAAAAATATTTCATCCTGACATGCCAATCCCAAAAATGTGTCTATTTTCCACCGTGTGCGTGATGACCTCAGCAGATTAACCTGATCAACTGATCAAAATACCTCGTTTTTTGTTGAACTGGTTTCTTTTTTCAAGAGAAGTTCTTCAAATAACTTTTATTCTGGTGTAGAGTTACAGATAGTAAAAAATGCACCGCGGGGTCAGGACTAAAGCGGCTGAAGACAAAAAGGGTAAATAAACAAATACAAAAAAAAAAACATTAAAATCCTTATTACAATTATCCTTAAAATGGCCTCAACACAACAACTTTGTGTGCTACCACCAACCTCGTGGCACAGCAACCTCGCATCAGAACGGTGCAGTCTTAAGGGTGTCCCTGTGCAGCTCCTCACATGCAAAACAAACGTGCCGTGACCTCACAACGGGTGAGTAGCCTCCCAACAATGCAGCTCTCTGCTTTAAGGAAAAAAGAAATGGACACCAAGGATTCAAACAAATCAAACCATCAAATAAACACAGGTAAGGTCAGCTACCAAATAATGTACTGCAGAGCAAAGTAACTTCGAATAAAGTCGAACATGACCAGTAACCCCAAATAAAGTAATACAAAACCACTAGCACTGTTGAAGTTAACAACTCAAAACAGATTCAAAATTTCTCAGGGCAAATAAGGGAAAAATAAGAGAAAAATATGACAATACCAACAAACAAACCAAATGAATGGTAAAGGGCAGAAGGTAAACCACCTCTGGGATGGGACATTACCACACAAACAACAAGCAGCCACAGCAGAGAACAGGAAGCCGAGGCAGGACCATGGCACCCAGGTGCTTATAGTCCGGCACTGACTAGACAATTGGGGAGGAGTCGGTCTCAGGCCTGCATTCACAACCACTGCACCCTTCAACATGAGGGGTGTCGTCCTCACGCCGGCAACATGCATATAATGCAAAAATGTTATTTTAAAATGGGTGTCAAATGGTACACTAGATGTTTTGTATAACCAAATTTGAGTGCATAAAGACTCAAAATTAAATGTTAAAAGTCACCATTGTAGTTTAAAGTAGCGAGTTTAATCCCCAAGCATTCGTTTTTGAGCGACATTTACTTGAAACACATACGTTTCTCCCTCGTCAATTCGATATTTTTAGATATTTAAGACAAATTGTGCAGGATAACAGGTTGACTGTCTTCTCTGATTATTTTTGAATCATAAAAAAATAGATGAAAACAGTAAAGTGACCCAGCAGATGTTTGTGTATCTCCAGCTGTGGGAGAGGAAGAGTGATTCATAGAGTTCTATTTGTCTGAAGGGAGATGAGCCCACAGTAATGAATGAGCCCTGAGAAGGGGTTCGGCCCTCGTCGTTAATCTTAGAAGACAGGGCGACAGAGAAATGCACAGTCACTCTATTAACAGCGAAGAAGACATCCATTCGGTCATGCTTTGTTGAGCCCCCCTCCCCCAAAAAGAAAAAAAAGCCACGATTGCTTTAAAGCAATTATACCATTCCAGTGTGGCATTATAAGGTCCCGCCGGAACAAAAGAGCAGGCAAACCAGGAAAAACAAAACAAAACATGAAAGATTGATAACAGGCAGGGGACATAACTGAATCAGTTATGATTCAGTGCATTTCACAAAATAATATAAAAGCAATGGGAATCTGGACTGGACTAAATGGTGCCCGTGCACTGAGCTGATGGTTGTCGCAAGGCGACTGATAACGCCATCATTACATACCTTAACTTCTTTTAATGAAACAGTTATCTGGGAGAATGTGTCATAGCATTATAAATAGCATTTTTCACCACTTGGAATTTAGACTTTGTTACACCTGCCTCAAAAAAGGGGACGAAAAACACTGGGTTAGGGGATGTGTACCACTCCAGGACAACACCTTTTTGGAATAATTATTGATAGGAAGGTCCCAGAGACCTGAAAATTGGCTCGGTCCCCACTATATTGACCCTTCCGCATCCAACGGTAACATTCAAGTCTCTACGTCGTCGGGAAGTTGGAGAAATTGCGAAAAGTCAAAAAGTCTCATCAACTTTTCTGCAAATAATATAGGGGAATAGGGTTAGGGCAGGGGTTAGGGCAGGGGTGTCAAACTCATTTATGTCACGGGCCATATACAGCCCAATTTGATCTCAAGTGGGCCGAACGGGAAAAATATATAGCATGATAACCTATAGATAACAACAACCAATTTTTTTTCCATTTGGCTCAGTAAAAAGGATGGGTACGTTCTGGAAATGTTTTTTGATAAAACATTCTGAACAACCTGAACATTTGAAAAATAAGTGCAGAAAGGAATTGAAAAATGGAATTAATGACATGCTTTGTGACACCATTTATTTCGCTGCAATCCAAATATTGATTTCACTGTTAACATTGAATTTTGGACTAACATAAAAATATTAACAATATCTTAGCATAGCCTTCATCATTATGTCTAACATATCTTGTACAACAATATTAATAAAAACAAGCAAACATCTTTTTGGAAACATTGCACTCTGATGGTTCGAAAATTCTCTACTGCAGGACTTACACAGACTAGTGCTTCTATCACTGTTAAAATCAAATTTACGGAATGTAAGCGAATGCATCACTGTTTTGATAGACAGTCCTACTGACGTATGCCCGGTGAGTTAGTGGGGGAAGTGTGTTCTGATTGGGTGTATGTTTTGGGAAACTTTCCATTGGTGAGGGGATTGGATTAGAGGATTGGGTTTAGGGTTAAGGTCAGGGGATAGGGTTAGGGTTTGGGTTTGGGTTTGGGTTAGGGTTAGGGTTAGGGTTAGGGTTAGGTCACGGGTTAGGTCACGGGATTGTGCCAGGGGATTGGGTTAGGGATAAAAGAAACCACTCCAGAACAATACCTTTTTGGAATAACTTTTGATAAGAAGGTCCTAGAGAGCTGGAAGTTTGCTACGTAACCCCTAGATTGACCATTCCAAATCCAACAATACCTTTCACAAGTCTCTACGACATCAGAAAGTTGGTAAAATAGTGAAAAGTAAAAAACTCTCATCACGTTTTCTCATATACGTTGTATAGGAAGGTCCTAGAGACTTGGAAGTTGGCTATGTCGCCCCTATATTGACCCTTCTGCATCCAAGGTACAATCCGCGAGTCTCTATGATTTCAGAAAGTTGGTGAAATAGCGAAAAGTCAAAAAGTCTCATCACGTTTTCTGCAAATAACTTATTTTGGGTGAGGAGATAGGGTTAGGGGATAAGGTTAGGGGATTGGAGATGACAAAACCGGAGGGCAGGCGTGAGTTACATATGAGAGCATTGGTCCATGTAGACCTCCAAGCCTACACAGGCCTGTTGATTTTAACAGGACTATATTGGTCAAGAAAATGAGGCTACACAAAGTCTGTGGGATCCAGGAGGCCTGTATTCCGGTCAACGATGTTCTTAAAACAGATTCATGTCCACTCAAAAATGATCTGCTTTGATAAAAGATTCGATCTTTGTTTATTCACTGCAGATATTTATGTAAACCAGGGGTCTTCAATGTTTTTTTTCAGGCCAAGGACCCCAAACAGATGGAGAGATGGTGCAGGGCCCCCATACTATATATTAAATTGTGAAAAAACATTTAAAAAACAATATCTTAGGACAATCTTGTGGGAGCTGCGGGACTCACACAGTGCAGACTTTATTCAATAACTGCTCCTGTGAAATATGCCTTAAAGTAACTGTTCGAAAAGCAATCATTTCTGGTGAAAGCCCTCTGATAGCTTCCAGGTTCCATTTGTGACGTTCACATAGCACCAGTGTTTGCCACAGGAACTATTATACGATGTACTACAGCTAAAATAGTGTTGTTCCCAGTATAAGAATGCCACATTTACAGCATCAGGATTCAGTATATTACAGCCTATATTGAATATATAGTATATACTGTAGATATTACAATTCAAATCTCACGTTTGATATGGTATTGTGATTACAGTGGTTACTGGTTTTCTGTTATAGGCTTTCATTTCCATTCTTCAGGAATTTGTTTGACTTGAGAGCCTGTAACCACCAAAACATGTCAAGATATTTCCACTCAAAAGCGATAGCCCACTTTACATGAGTGTCTGTCTTATAAGTTATAAGTATATAATATTGTCATAAAAGTTCAACAACCAAGAACACTTCTTTTTTACAATAATCCCAAAATGGAAATAATGATTGTGATGTCCAAAATTTCAATTTACTGTTCCAAGCTAAACTGCATATATATATATATATATATAATATATAATGCTATCCCACTTGTTAAATGAAATATGTAATGTTAATCATCCAGTACAATAATATATATGAGTCGGAGAGTTTAAATGAATAAAAGATAGAAAGGCGAGGGGCGAGAGTCAGAAAACATACATTCATCTTATACATACAGTTGGCTCAGATGTCTGGTGACATTAAAGGCCGTAAACGGATTCTCTGAGATATCAACAATAGGATTCGACGTTATAATTTCTTCAATAAATCCCTTGATCATTCTTTTTTCCTGCAATTACCGTTTCACCACACTGGATAATTGCTGGAGTTGAGTATCCAAGCACTGGCCCCTCCAATTTGCATTGTTTTTCTGTCAGCAGAGCTACAGTGCATCTGTCACTAGTTTTGTTTCCGTCGGCCCGGTTTGCTCCAGGGACCCGACGGTGAATTAGGGGCGGAGAAAGAAGAGCTCAGCCTGGAAATTGGTACAATTACGTTCACCCTTTTTTTTTTTTTTTTCCAGAGGACGCCTCAGTGAAAGGCGCTCCCTGAGGAATTAATCACGCCAGTGTTTGAGGCATCTTACCTGTTTAATAACCACTTTAATCACTTCCTCCTAAGGTTCAACACTCCTAAAAAGATACGAGCGGTTGATTTTTATTAACACACAGTGCTTCCATTAAGGGACAATTAGGAGCCATGAATCAGTTGTGTGCTAGTGTGCGTGCTCTAATTCATTTGTTGTAAACAAAGTGAGATAGGGCCATTGGAGAGTAACTACACGTGGCTTTATGCAGATTAACGGCAATCACTTATTACCATAACAGACACATAAGAGAGGAGCTTCCCTTCAACTTTCATGTTAGGTACACATGAAAATGATCCATTCAAATATGCAGTTTTTCTATTTATTTCTCAGGTCTGCGTATGGGCCTCGAAAAGTGCCTAGTCCCATGAGACTTCAAAAAGGCTTAACATTCAAACCTGGAACCATGGATAAAAAGAAGGAGCCCTTCTCTCAAGGTCGATGGCGCCCTTACAACATGCCTAATTGGGAATTTGATCTAGTCGCTTTAGGGGCTGGACAAAGTGCTGCCGTGAATGTTAAAGATGAGCTATCAGGACCGGATCAGAAGTAATCAAAATGCAGGCCTATTTTTAGGTCACGTCCTTCTTTGCCACTGAACCCGCAGCAGACGTTTGTACCATTTGCATTCTGCCAGGATTTTTCAAACACGCACCTTGTTCTTGCAGCTGAGATGGAGCTCCGTTTCCATACTGTATATCCAAACAGATTATTAGTATAGCAGCAGCTGTCTCACGAAAGGAGGCAGAGCCCAGTGGGGAATGCCGGGGTGCTATAACGTGTACGTAAATGATGTGAAGAGACTCTGCGAGGCCATGCTGAGCTAAATGCAAATATCATGCAATATGCTCCCAATGACAACTCTAACATGTCAAGCAGTTTAGGTCTATGCCGTGTACACCAGCAACGCTATCAATATGATGGGATGCGATATAATATGGTAATGACGGATACATTTTATTTCTTTGCTTTATTCATGAGCAGGTAGCAAACTATAACGTAATCCTTTATACCGCTTGGTAAGTCGCTTTGGACGAAAATCATCAGCTAAATGAAATGTAATGTAGTGTAAAATAAAAAGTGCTATTTCTAATTCACAAATCATTTTCTGCCACTTCTGCAAATGAGTATGCATTTCATTTACACTCTTTGGTTTTGTCTTCAAAAAAAAAAAACATGTGGCCTTTTCACAAGGCCTTTGTCGTGTAAAAAAAAAAAAAAAAAAAAAAATGAAATAATGCCACGGCCCGGATGTTGCCTTAAATCTGTCCTTTCCCGTTCCGTCGGTGGTTACACTTTTCCAACACCTTGCACATTTAACAGTTGAACAGCTGAAGGTTGCTCAGGATTAACGGCGAGCCGCGGCGCAATGTGCCGTAACCGCTGGCAGCAGAGGGATGTGCTTTACGCTCTGGGCTAACTCGAGCAGAAAGACGCTCACGCCCGGCACATTCTGTGGATTGCATTTGTCTCTTCATATTATCCGTCTCCCTTTGAAAAATAAAAAATAAAATAAAAATGGCCAAACATTTGAGCTGCAGCAGCAGCTCAAAAGACAACGCGGCCCTCCTTCCTCCCTCGCTCATCCTTCATCATGTTGTCGCGCAAACACACTAGAGAGGCAAAAAAAAAAAAGAACGCTCTCAGTGAGAGGCGGCTTGTTTTCAGGGAAAAAAAAACTATTTGCGCACATTAATAATAACGCTGCTCCGGTTAAAGGAAGACGGCATTGAATCTTTCACTGCAGCTCGAAAATGAACTTCAGCTTTGAGACGTGGCTTTGATGTTAACTCGAGCGTAGTGGTGGATGTTTGACGGGCAGCCGTCACACACACACACACCTACGCACACACACACACAAACACTCTCTCACACACGCACGCACACACACACTCTCACGTACATGCACGCACGCACACACTCTCACGCACACGCACACGCACGCACTCACTCACACACACACTCTCACGCACATGCACACACACACACACTCACGCACATGCACACACTCACTCTCATGCACGCACACGCACGCACGCACACACACACTCTCACTCACGCACTGACACACACAAACACACATACCATGCACGCACACACACACACATACACACTCACACACACACACTCACACACACACTCTCACGCACATGCACGCACCCCCCCAACTCTCACGCACATGCACACACTCACTCTCACGCACGCACACACACTCTCACACACACACACACTCACGCACGCACACACACAAACACACATACCCATGCACGCACACACACACACTCTCACGCACACACACACATTCTCACGTGCACACACACTCACACTCTCACGCACGCACTCACACAAACACATGCAGAGGAAAACGGCCCAGAGTTGAGCAAGCGCGGTGGTGATGATTAGCTCTGTGGAACTTTCCTCCTCGGGCAAGTGATCACAACACAGCATGCAAACTACGCAACACCTCTCACCTGGAGCCCAAACAAAGAAATAAAAAAATAAAATATTGCCAGACCGCTTGGAGTTGGAGTTTGAGTGTTGTTTTTCGCCCTGACTCCCTACAAAGGCTTTCTGTTTATTATTCTGGTTGAGGACTTTGGGGGGAAATTGGTTTTGCTAATGAAAATGACTTCCTGTGAAAAACAAATGATCTGTAAACGCCAGCCATAAAAGAGTTGAGTTGCATAGCTGGGATTTTATTTTAATTTTTTTATGCTCTGTGCCCAAGTTGGATGAGAGCGTCTAAGCATGAATCTTTTTTTTTTTTCCTGTGTATTTCTGTGTGTTTTTTGCCCCTTACCCAGGTTGCGAGCGGCGCCAAGCCTCCATGAGAGGAATCATCTGAAATGGAGGAACACTTCAATGTCGCCCTTTCCTCCTCTCTCTTCACCGAGTGATTATACAATTGATTTTCTTTTTCCTTTCTCCAGCCGTGGTTCCAACTGTAGGAGCAGCAATAACAATTTATTTTGGCTCCTTGTTCCATTCCGGCAGAGTTGCGGTGAAACCAGAGGGAAAAGTGTTGTTTTATGATTTATGGAAGCTATTTGACCTGTGCTTATTGAGGGATCTACTCAACGTGATGATGTCTTCTCCGAAATAGACTATGAGCTTTGTGCTGTGCGATGGCCGTGTGAGCGCGGCTTTCAGAGATGATGGAATAGGCGTCTCAGTTGATTGGAAAAAAAGCATGACCCACTCGGAGCAGCCATATATATATATATATATAGATATATACATATATTTCAACATTTCAGCACGCTACTCATTACCGTCTGATTTCACTCAAACTTATGTCCAGCTCAGCATTAATCCTTCTGTATTTCATTCCCTGAAGTGCCCAAGAATACACGTTCTACAGCCCCATTTGTGCGGTATAATTTGGCATGGCCAAGATAAGAGGGTGAATACTAAGTGAGATGCCTATTATCACATGTCCTCACCCTGATCCCAGTGTTTGTCGGAGTGATGCCTGAGGGGGAAACTACCGTGGCTCTAAGGGGGCCCCTGGTTATTCCTGATTGATCGGCGTTTATGGAGCCGTTTAAGCGCAGCGGGTTCTTCTCTGCCTAACTCCGCCAAATCCAGGTCCCTCTCCTGTGGCTAGTGATAATATTTTACTGCTGACCTTATCTACTCTTCCCCACATCTCCTGCCTGCCAGCGAACGGAGGGAGCATGTTAATGCCACACACAGCCCGGCGAGTCGCATGCTAATCCATCTGTGGCCCAGCTGATTAAAGATGAATATCGGTGGGACGGTAAACACAGGCGTGCCCCGGGGCCGCTTCGCCGATCCCTACATCTGCACCGGACCGTGTCAACGCTCCGTCCAGAATCTAATACTACAGATCTTAGGCCAGATGCTAAAAAACACCACAAAACAAGGGGTACCCACTGAATAAAAAGCAACAACAAGCATGTAAGCCAGCATTTATTGGAAGACATCAGTACACCTATTTTTACGCGCTATGTATATTGCATGCATTTAATTTCACATAAAACCTATACCGATCAAAATAATGAATACGTTAAATTCAAAAAAAGAAAACGAAATCACAAAAGCAAGGGCACATCTGGGAAATATTAAATGATATTTGAGGAATGATGTATCCAATGAGACAGCACTATATAGCATCTTTGCATGGAGTTAAGATAAGAAAGATATGTTTGTGTCAATTTGAAAAGAACACAAGCCTTCAATCAATCTCGTATTCACTTCTAATCCCATGTGAGTCATGTGCTATGAATACTAACGCGACCATTACAGCAGGCTATGTAAATATGCTGCTGCTAAATATTATGAGCTTATATATAATTTATATTGTATCGATCATTTGTTACGGTATACATACTCGCCACGTATGGGTTAAGGTGCATGGCATATCCATTGCAAAAAGCATCAGTCTGAGTAAAATGTACTTTTATTACATTTCATTTGAATTCAATGTTTTTATATTCTCAAATAATAACATACCATATCACTTTGTGTTCTTACACAGTCCGTAGGAAGGTTAGCACAGAAGAATGTGTTTGTCTTGTGTTTTGCGCATAAACATCATATATGAGTCCCTCATACATTAAAAATGCACTTATATTATTCTAGCAGTCCGTTTGACAAAGACACTCATTTGACACAGTGACAGTACTTTAAGAAGATACGTGGTTATATTGACATAAAATTGGAAATCGATTTAAATTAGCCATGATTTCATGACAGTTTTATACATTTTTGGGGTCAAACATCCTATATCCTTGTATCTCTGCCGGTACATACACTGCTCCCTAGCACCCTGCCTTCTTTACACGCTGATAACAAATGTCTTCTTTCGCCGACAAAGATAGAATATGTGCCGCCAGCAGCTGATCGATAGCGGACCACCTGAGAGTTGTGCCCTTTCTCTGTGGGCAGAGTCCTTACTATTAGCTGGACGAGGAGCAAAAAAGGTGGGGGGGAACGAAACGGTCACGTCGGGAGGAGAAGCTGCAGAAGATAACACTGACCATAACAGTGAAAAGCAGAAAACTGGACGATTGTGCAAAAAGTGATGGCTGACTTTATTTCACCAATATCATCAGTGGCGACGATTGTCTCCACAGAGCCAGGAGGGAGAGCGCACTCACGTCAGGTGGAGCTCTCCCTCTCTGCAGAGGAGCCGTGGGGTGGCTCGCCAGGAGAACTTCACTCTTACTCAGGAAGACTACTAATGAATCTGTGCAGCTCACTGGTTGCGTCTTTTTCCAAGTCCAAACATGATACCTTGCATTGTCGAAAGGAGACGAGCATGCAACGCGACTGAAGGCCACTGTAAAGAAATCAAGCACAAGGAACCATCTTTTTGAATATGCCAATTAATAGGCTTCGTGTTTCTTTGAAACAGCCTGTTGTGAGAGTGTGTCTGTGATTTACATGTGCCTCTGTGAATTGGCAGCATATAATAATAATCCTGCAAGGCACTCTAAATAAAACATTTTTGCCAACTGAGTTTTCAAATACTCTGTCAGGGGGTCATTAAGTCATTGTGCATTCAAGGGCAGAACATTTTTACCCACGTCTCATAGCGAGCACAGATGCTGCAGCTTGGGAATTCATCCAAAGGAATGTGGGGAACAACGTCTCCACCAGCATGAACACTGGAAACCTTGTAGAATAAAATCTACAGGCAAAAAAAAAAAAATCATCCATCCAACGAATGCTTCTGATTTATTTAATTTTGACAATACATTTCGAATTTCGCCGCACATCATTTGCCTATAACACATGTTTGAAGATACAAAACTGTCTTGTGTCACCTTTTTTTTTTGTTTTCAAAGAGACATAGTGGGACTCTGGTGCGTCACTGACGGTTCATCTGCATATTCACCCCATTTTTCATGACTGATAAGAATGTCCATCCCAAGAGAACCATGTTTACTCCAAACTACATCTTAGAGCCCAATCATATTTAATCATTGCTCCTGCACGGGTTCTTTTTTTTGCTTTGCATAATACCGAAGGAACCGCTGGCACAAAACTCTCTCCAACAAAGGGTATTATCACACACCATTTATCACGGACTGAGAAAAGCTGCCCCATTCATCAAGGGTTTAGTATTACTTTATCAGGCCCAGCATGGTTGAAACTGCATTTTTTTTTCTTTTTTGTAGAGAGGCACATATCAGAGGGGCGAGAGGGGTGTGTTGAATTTTGTTTTATTAATGTCATGGACACAGAGCAATGGTTAACATTAGGACGTGAATGGGCCGGAGGGAGCCAATAATCACTCATTTTCACCTGCAGACTCTTTCTAGAATGTTAACGAAGGCCACATGCAAACATGAAGACTCTGTCGTATATGGGTTGCAAATGTAGGCATTTTGCATATTTGATGTTATCATGTAAATTATCAATTATTAGTTCATTGTTATGCAAAACATATATATATATATATACATGTTTTATTGTGCCTTACGCTTCAATTCAAACCTTTTTTTCCCCAACTACAGCTGGAGATTACACTTAAGACCAGTCTGTCAGCTTTATACACAATGATAAATATATTTACATTTCGCCCCTCTAGGTGCAAAATCTGCTAGGAGACGGCTATCTGGAAGAAAATGCACCTCCGCCCAATTAGAGGCTCAAAACAACGACATGTTTTCACAAATATGTGCAACAATGACTTTATCCTCTGGTTAACAAAAAAAGTGGAAAACCGTGAACAATGGCCGTGGTTGTACTGGAGCTAGGAATTTTAAAATCCGATAATACAACTTTGATAAAAGATAAATAAATGAATCTGTTCGGACTAAATCATCTCTTTAGAGGTTGTTCATTTTTCAATGCGAAATAACTGCGACGCCATAACATTATACTTTTAGCTTCCCCTCTACTGCTGTGCTCTCCATTAATCTAAGAGCAGCCACCCTCCAGATAGCAGCTGGCATCTGGAACAAGCCCTTCTGTCGGTGTTGGCAACCCAACCAGCAGGCGCTCGCTGTTAATTAGCCTTTCCACCACTGGGCCAATGAGCGGCATCCAGCGTTTACGCCCTCAGATGACTCCGGCCCCATTCTCATCTTATACATTTCAGACCCCTTCACTCGCCCCTCACGCGCCGACATCACAGCCAATGCCACAGATGCCAATATCTTTGGCCTCAGTTAGGGAGGAGACGGAGGTGGGGAGAGCGCACATTAGCATAAATCGGGATTACTGTGCCTGACTGTCACTTCAAAGATAATCAAACAAATTAGAAAAATTCTTCAAGTGTTCACGGATGTTGCAATGAGTCAGAGATAATCCACTTAGCTTTTTATTCATTCGTCTTTTTTTTTTTTTTTTTATTAATGCCAGTCTAGAGAGTTTCTACGTTCCCACGTATCTCGGAAGTGACACAGGGGAGCAGCAGCAGCAACACACGAAGACCAAAAAAAAAAAAAAAAAGTCCACACAAAGTCATGGACATGAGCAAAAAGCAAATAATCAATACGCCTCCACTGCCAAGTGATCATTAGCGGCACCTGCAGAGGGCTTTGGAGAAATGGGTCGACATTAACATTTCTATCCGGAAGTAGATCCCATAATCAATAACAGTTAACTGTGCGCCGCACTGCCTCGTTAAAACGACTCACTCTTGTGTAAAACGCAGCACTGCTGGGACTACTGTGGACGCACACGTGAGTTTAACGGCCAAACCCTCTCCGAACCCCCCGACCCCACGTGGCTGCAGTCAAGTCAAGTTGCCCTGTTTAAATGTTAATTACATATGGGGGGAAAAAAAGAACTTAAAACATCCCCCAACGCTGTAAACTAATGATATCATATCCAGCAGCCCAGGGTCTCATCAGGCAGCCATAAAGTTGAATAAAGCACAATGAAATGTGATTTCCACGAGCCCCTCCTCAATTACCGCCCTCACGTGTCCCCGCGCCGCCTCCCTGGGCTTGTAGAAACGTGGAGCCCTGTGCAGGAGTGGAACGCTTTCACAGCTCCATTTTCATTAAGTGTCATTAGAATTATTCAATTCCCAGTAAACCACTTTTTTAGAATTTCACGCTAGTCCCCTAAGATGTTCTCGCGTGACCCACTTTTGTCTCGAGCACCACAGGCTTCTTCTCTTCCTCGCACCAGTTCACCTGAGTGTGTTTTTTTTTTCCCCTTACTCGGGGGTCAACGCACGGGGGACATCCGTCATTTTGGTTCCAAAAAGCCACGGTAGTGCAAAGAACACTACTTACTGCAGTCTTGACTATTTTTAAAACATTCCATAAGAGAGTCTGCAGCCTATACTGTATATAACATATATGTCTGTGCCAAACAGACATCAATGTCCAAACACCGAAAAAGAATATTAATAATGACAGTGCTTACTGTTTATTATTTACCCTGGAGTCCAGTTTATTCCGATTACGCTGTGATTTCTGTTTTTCTGAATCCCTGCAGCACTGTGGATGCTTCACACAGAATCCCTGGGAGATTTTCTGCAGCATATCAACATGAATTCCTCTCTGGTTCTGTTGATGGCTCACGTCAGGTGCATAAAAAAAAAAAAAAAAAAGTACATCAACAGCTTTGCATGCTGCGATTATGTTCCGTGATCTGCACCATCTGCCGACAAAAAACTGCAGATCCAGGCCCGGCTCCCCAATCAGACTCGGGCAGGAAGTGACTACGGCTGACACTTGTAACTTTGAGCATGAAATAAACACACTCACTTTTCTGTCTGTGCAAACAAGGCTTAATGAAGGCGGCGGGCTATAAATCTCCTCCTGCACCTTTTTCAATTTTCCGCTTCAGTGAGCATCCTGTGGGAGCAGGGGACCACCCATCCCCTGGAAGTACCCCCCTACGAAAGTGACATCACACGTGCGGCGATGCACGGGTGGAAAAGGAGATTTCACACGAGGGGAATTTGGGGACACTGACAGAAAGCCCATTAAATCACATTTAAAAAAGCAGATCAACAGAAAAAAGTTGACTAGTGGGATAAAGGTCGGACTCGGAGCTGGAAAGAGTAGATGCTTCCAACAGAAATGACTCTTTTCGGGTCAGCGACGGTTACCCTTTGGAAGTTATTAGTCCTAATGGAGCTAATGAATCCTCCACCATGGAGTTTATGAAGCGTGCATCCTCGAAAGTGAAGTCCACTGGCCCCGAGCTGATCTGAAACATCGTCAGGTTGTGAGCTTGCTGGCTCCGACAGGTGGTCCTGTGCTGAGAGGGGCAGGTGACCCCTGAACCCCCCCCTACCCCCGCCCTCTTCCTCCCTCCACGCTGTCAGTCACGGTGACAGAGGTGACATCAGGAGCAGAGCCTGCCATGATGGAAAAGGGCACCTGCACCGCGTGTACATCTTTAAATAACCTCCGCCCAGATCAGACGTACAGGTGGAGGCGCACTCGGAGTTAACCCACTTTTCTGCGAGCGCACACATGGTCGTGTGCGGGGCCCGAACAAAGATGTTATACCTGACGTGATTAAAGGACGACGGCTGCTACTGTCCTCAAATCGTCTTTGGTGACTTACAGAATCATTATCAAATTATTTTTTTTCCAATATTTCTATTTAAAAAATGGCAAATTGTTCAATTAAAAATATGGCTAAAACAGAGGACAATCGCAAATCCTCACGGGGGAGCGCAAAACAATACATTATTAATCCATTGCTAAAAATGAATCGATCAATACACACAGTCCTAACAGATGCTAAAACTTTTAGTCGTATTTTATTGTTCGCCTATATACATTTTTCCAAGTACGTTTGGGGATTGATTGCAAGCTTGGGACCTTAAGGAAATTAGGCCAAGTCAAAACTAAATAATTGACACCCAAGATGTGAAAAAGCCGGATTACGTCACGCTTTAACATACGAGGAGCATGTTCCACTTCTCCTGTTGCTCTACTTGGACCTACTCAGAAACACAATTTACACCCAGGAACACACCGTGCACCTCGGTGAGGTGTGAACGCGCTGAATCAATCACGAACGTGCACTGAAAATAACGGTGTGAGACGGAGAAGCTCGGTAAGACATAGTGTGCCGCAGAGCTAAAAGCTCTCCCCAGAGTAACACTAGAAACAACAGGCATCACTTCCTCCGCCGCGATCCTCCCGTCACCATCCCTCAGATCTAACACCGTTGAAAACACGGGGTGGGATGTAATGGCACTTTTATTCTTTTTTTTCTTTTTTTCTTTCTTTCATCCTCATCTCGGTGCTAATTGAAACCCCACTCTGTGGGTAAAAGGGCCCGTGTGCTCAGCCTGGGCTTAATGGGCAGTTAATGCACATTTTTTGGAGCATACAGTATGCCAGAGTCCAAACATGGACGCCGACTCAGAGGAGCAGTTAGGCTGCCTCCCGTCAGGGCCAGTGGCGCTTCTTCTTGAAAGCAGCAGCTAATAACTTCTTGGCTTTAGGGATGTATTTTTGCTTTTGTTCTCTTCTGTTGCTACATTGCCAGAAGAGAGGAGAAAAAAAAATCTCTCTAGGGAGACCAATAAGATCATAGATCACAAATGTTGGGCATTAGGGTAGCGTTACATTTATTTCCGAACCTGCGATTAATGCAGCTCGACATAGGCTAGCCGCACAGATGACTGAAATGGGATAATGGCAAGCAATGAGCGAAGCCCCAGAGAGCAATGTGTTCTTCTGTCACGTGTTTTTCTATCATAAACACCGGCATGAATAAATAATAAGATGGTGTCATGTATAAAAGATTATTTGTGTATTACCCACCACTAATAATAAGCCTATTCCAGAGATCTGATGTTTGTCGAGCGCAAACACCACAACTCAGCTGATAAATTCCCATGAATATTTTACAGGAGCGGAGCTGTGTCAGTCATCCGCATTTATAATGATGACATCTTGACACGGAAAAGAGTCGCAGGGTTCAAACGTTGCAGAGCAAAAAGACTGAACAGATCTGTAGGCGCTGACAGGATCGCTAAAAGCATCTAGGCCTGTACCGGCTTTGCATTTGAACCCGTCGGGCTGTATATAAATTGTTAAAGGATAGAGCCGGTGTGATTTAATGTCTGTCTTATTATCTGCAGATCTCATGAAAAGACCAAAACAACAACAATGAGATGTTTTTCCTTTCTTTTTCCTATACCAGCAAATCTTCCAGCCTGTGCCACAGACCCGCGCCGCTGCTATTGAAATATTAAAGGCCCAAAAACAACAGCAGGCACAGAGTTGCTTTCGCTTATGTTGCCTGATCAGACCTCCTCTCAGGAGAGCACGGATGTACACAAACCCACAGCTGATTGGGTTGAGAGGCTGAACAAATTCAACATTTACTGCTGTAAATCGTTCACTTTATTTATGGGGCGGGGGGGCGTTTTACTTACTACTTACTAATCAGCCATATGACGTGAGGACAAGCTCAGGTTGCAATGTGGTGGATACCGAAATGGACGAGAGCCCCAATAAGAGCGAAAGCTGACCCAGCGGGGCCCCGAGACAAACGGGAGAGATCCCTCGTCCTTCTATAGAGTAAAAATCTGCGACACAGAGGAGAAGAGTCACATGATCTATTGGTCTGACTGATTGTTTTGCTGTGGTCGGGCGGCCACGGAAAAAAGGATTACCAGCAGAAGGACATCAGATACTGGCATCGTACCACCACACACTTGCAGATTCACTTTAGGATCGTGCGGTCAATCAACAGAAATCCGTTTGGGTGGTGGTGAGCGCGCCCCTCACATATTTGCTCACATTATTCGGCCACAGGCGCTAAAAACGACCAACTGGTCTGGTAAAGACGTTAATCCAGTGGAGGCGAATGGCGTCGGTGGTTAGTCCCACTGAGTGGATAAGGAAATGAGAAAAATATATCGGGTCATATAAAGGGTCACCTGGGACAAATTGGGTCCTTGTTGGTTTAGGTATTTTCATTGCATTAGTTAATCATGAACAAAAACGGATAATAATGTCAACTGAACTCAAAGAATATCATTTCCTAAACGTAACCAACCAGGTTAAAGTCCCCTGGGAGTTATATATGTAAATTCACGCTGTAAAAAGGAAGGAAAATGCTATAAATACGAAAAGACTGTAAAAAAAAAATAGAAATTAGGTTATTTCCACCCCGCAGTCCCCGGTCCCCAGTTCATGTAGATTGTGGTTAAAATGCTCTCTGTGTCCCGAAGAGCCACGTAGTCACAAAAACATCAGCTCTGAGAAAACCCCGGATCTCCACCCAAACTGCCCTTATGATAAACTGGTTATATGATATAGTGAGACATCATCCACGCATAAGCTAAAACACATTTCCATATTCCATTCCTGGAGGAGGGGGAAAAAAAAGAAAAAACCCACATCTGAATAAGGAAAGGACACGTGAGAGCCACGTGATGTAAAGCAGGGAATGGAATAATCTGAGCTCAGTGACCGTACAATCTTTGGGAAAAGTAATAAGGTGACTGGAATAGTAGGTAGGCAGGGGAAAGGAGATTGGCAAGATTTTATCACATGAGAGAAAGTGGCATATTAATCATAGCCCGGGAACAACGGTATGGGAAGAACTGGGAAAAGGTTAATGTGCGGAAACCGGTGTAATAATGTACACCGTCGGAATACTAAACTGGTCAGTTAAATATGCCGCAAAAGCAATCAGTGCACTTTGTTATACGTCATTGTGGATAAGACGAGGCCATACGCATATATTATCGGCAAGCAAAATATGACGGGGGGGGGGGGGGAAATGTACGCCATCTGCCAAACGGCATGAATTCAACAATAACAAAAAAAAAAACAAAAAAAAAGGGGAATCGTTTGTGTGTGGGAGGCTCGGCTGGTTAAGGCTGTCAGTTTGAATCTGAGTCAGTCTCTCCTGCATGTTATCTCATTTCTCTCATGTTCTCGTCCCGCCATCTCCGCATAAGGCAGGAATAATCTCACACATCATCTTAATCGTCATCAACAACCCACACTTGAGGGCAAAAAAATGCTTTTTTATAAAAACCGATTCAGGCGGACGGGAGAGGAGACAAAGTGCCCACTATTTCCCCGTCTCATTTCTGGCTAGACTTATGACCTTGTTAATGATAATAACAAGCCGCGGTAAGAAGGAACAAAAAGCAAAGTTGGCACCAAATAAATCCAAAACTCAGTGTGTGTCAACTCGGCTTATTTGACAGTCCTGACGGCTGAGGGGAGGGGGGCTTTACGTCTCCGTTTCAAATGCAAAAATCAAAGCGAGCGTGTACTCATCAGCGAGCTGGAGAGACGGCACACAGCCCTCACTGTCTGGCGGCGCCTCAGCGTCTGACCCCCGGTACTCGAAGGTGCGGCTGTTTCCCCGCTAATGACTGCAGACAAGAATTCAAAAGGCCATATTGAAAAGTGGCAACATAACTCAAGCATTCACTATTTAATATGGGCAGGTTTGACAGGGATGCGACCAAAGAGGCTGGAAAAAAAAATAAAATAAAAAAAAAAGAATCGGAAGAAAAATGGCCAGTTTTTAATCAGTGTATCCATCTCACTGTCTGAGTCCTTGCTTTGCATTTTTAATATTTGTCGATGAAGAATATTTAACACAAACATGAAAGAAATTGATGTAGACTTTCAGGTTACTTTGACTTCAAAAAATAAAAATAAATAATCCACTTTTTCAGCGAGATCCTAAGTGAAATCAGAAGGGGTGTGGACGGTGATTATCACAGCACCCACAGCAACTACTCACACCGGCCAACCAATCAAACGGGGTTTGGAAAAAAAAGAAAAAACAGCAAATCAAAAAAGCCACTTTCCAGATCCCAAACATTTCAATCAGGGTCCAGATTTGTTCCGCACGTTCTTTAAATTCAGGAGACACCTTATAATCTAAACCGACCAGTTTTCCAAAAAAGATTCTTTCTCAGGGACACGGCACATTTCACACAAATTCTTGGAAGAACGAAAAAAAACAACAACATCGTTTTAGACTTTTGCAGAGCTCACCGTCGATGCAAATCTGATTTCCCCTTCTCTGTGGTGAAAAGGTGTCGGGAGAGGCGTGTAGCCGGCTCAGATCGACAATCCCAGCCTTCCAACACAGTGGTGTGCTACATCAATCAGGACTGTGGGTACTAATGGAGCTTCAGTGGCCATCAGCGAAGGGCAGCCTGCTGATAGATGGGGAAACACGGCGCAAACATCCCCCACGTGCGGCCACACACACACACACACACAGACAAACACACTTCTATCAGTCTGCGTGTAAGCGATAACATGGCCTTATGAGAGGAGCCACTGATAATCCACCCACAACACTGACCTGCGCACAGGAAAAATAATATTTATTTACTGTTTGATATCAATGGAACTAGACGACTTAATTAAATCCCTGTTAATCACACTAATTTGCCATTATGCATCCCAAGAGTGTAACTAGCCAATAGCTGCTTAGCCTCCGTCTCCATTGCAATCGTTGCTCTCCAAACTACTAATATACTGGTGGGCACAATTTCCAAATGAGTCCATATTCATTAGTTCTCAGTGCGGGGTTGATTACCTCCGAGTGTTTATTCACGCAGGGCGGATTACCCCTCGAGTATTTTGAATTGGTATCTCATGCAGACACACGTTTTGTTTTTACTTTGAACACAGACCAGCAACTCGAGGGGGGGGGGGGGGGGGGGGGGGGGGGGGGGGGGGGGGCTTACCCTTTGCTTGAATAACATAGCCACATGTAATATGAAGAAAAAGTGAGAAATGTCAGAGAATAATTAGGTTGTCTGTATTTGTTTTGAGAATAAGTCAACGTCGCCTGTGCGGCCTGCGTTAGGTACTAAACCTCGTAAAATTGGTTTTCCCATTCTCATGCAATGCATTTTGTAACTAAGTGCGTCACTGAGGGTATTCTTCATGTGCCCAGGCTGTGCATACCTATGGGCCATCTGTCGGGGGAAGCAAGGAGCACATTCAAGACCCAAAAGGCCAAAGAGGCCAAAAGGGCCAACAGCAGACAATACAACTATGGCCACAGACACATCTTCATGGTATTCATAATAACAATGGAACACTGAATGACCATCAAGTGCAGCGCCATAATGACACATAGTAACAGACAAAAATATTACCGGGCAAGAAAAGAAAAGAAACAGGAATCCAGCCACCTCGACCTTCTCCCTCAACGTTCACATCGACGTCGTGGTTCCACGAAGAAAAAACATCCCCCTCACCAGCTCCCACAAGACAAAAGACACAATTGTGCAATGTGGGTTTTTGGAATTTGCTGAAACAACTTTCTGAATATGCTTAATTTGAACAATTACTACACTGTCACTCCAAAAAGAAAAAAAAAAAAAAAAAAGCAAAACAAGTCAACTGGTCTTTTCTAAGTCACTCCACTCACATTTGTCATGAAGGAGCTGAGCTGTGTACATCAGCGTTTCCTGTCCCCATCCACTTTATCATTCTTTTAATTACATGCGTGAATATTCATGCCGGATCGCAGCAAGAGCAATCTTCTGATTTAGCCGATGCATTTTGAGTGAGATGTTTAGTACCCACTAAAACGGGTTTAATCAAGTGCTTTTGCTGAGGGTCATAATTTCACTTGATGTGCCAGGGTGCTCCTCTCTCCCCTCCTTGAGTTTGTTACCCTGAGTATTTACACTGCAGCATCACTATGCGAGTTATTCATTCAATCGCTGGCACTTTTTTTGGCCAAAAGAACAAGACGTAGATGTTTCAGTTGGGACTGATTTATCAGGCAATAGTTTGATGTGTTTTCACAATAAAGAGCTGTTTATTATTATTATTAATTGTTATCATTAATTGTTATTATTATTATTATTATTATTATTATTATTATTATTATTATTATTATTATTATTATTATTATTATTATTATTATTATGCAGGAGCACTTTAATTGTCACTTATGAAAGTACACCTCAAATTGCGCCATTCTGCTTAATTGGCACAGCCGAACTGATTGATAACGACACTGCCACAGCACACATTAGAAATTCGTCTGGTGGCCTGTCAATCAATTTGAGAGAATCTGGTGTAAAAGTTTGTTTTCTGTGCTTAATAGAGAGCCTGCCACTTCGTTTACAGCAGATTTCTGCTGTGAAATAAAAAGAAAATGTGTATTTGCACAGATGTCAGACAGACTATGCAAACATAATCAAACAAGCATACAAAAAGCAAATGAAAAACGTCTCCCCCTAAACAAGTCATGATACTGAGCCCAAAGACAGATATTATAATGCAATGGTTATGCATGTGTTGTATTTTGCCCACTAATTAATTTTAGTTTAAGTCAACTAGTTGTTGAATTATTTGCACAGTATTGTATTGAATGTTTAGAGAAAAAAATGTTGTTGACTGCCTTCCCCTTCCCAGGATGCTGATATTTCACAGAAAAAAATAAATGGTGTAAATGGGCCGTGTGCAAGAAAACATCTATCGACAAAGACCTGCTTGAAAGGGGGGCTAATGGGAAACAAGCAACAAACCTTTCAAAAACCCATCAATCCATCTTCTATGCGGCAGCGGGCCTGTTGTGTCAGCACCGGTGCCAAAAAAAAACCTGGTGCCATTTATTCTTTTAATGAGACCTCAGCATCGACACAGTGGAATGCCAAAGCGCCGGGTTCAGGCAGAAAAAAATAACTGTGTTTTCTGGCACAGAAAAAAAAAGGTGAGTCTGGCTCAAAGTCATCTGGCAGCTCTTTTGCATCAGCCCATCAGACACATTTCCGGCAGATAACGAACTGCTTTATCTAAGCAGGGATGAAGTGTAAAATCTTCCCTCGGAGCTCCAGTGCACGCGCCGCTGACCGGCTCTCAGACTCGTGAAACGTTTTCTCCGGCCAACTTTCCTAGATCACACTTAATCATCTCACAGCGTCCCGCGGCAACACGCTGCTTTCAGTTTGAAGGCCTGATTCATCAGCCATCCGGCACAACCATTACATTCAAATCACACAAATCTCCACGCGGCGGAGAGGGGGAAAAAAAAAAAAAAAAAAAAAAACATTCCACCTATGAAAGATTATGTAGTATTAATAAACAAGCACGGCCATGGGTATACGCTTTTGGGGTTGAATGGCTGTTGCTGAGCGTGGCAGAAACATGAACCGGTGGCGTGTGCGATGTGAGGAACTGTGAAGCTGTGGCTGTTGTTTGCAAAAAGCTATATAGAGCTTCCCATTGCAGGGAAATAATCATGGGAGGGAGCCGCGTGCAGAACAACAATAATGGCGTTTGCCTCCCGACAGCAACACAACACAATCCCGTCATCTATCAGAGACCCAGGTGTGCGGCCGGGCAATATAGGAAAAACCCACGCGAAAAGATGGCAGCAACTTATGAAGATATACGGGCCAAAACCTATCCCGGTTATTCTTCACCAAGAATAAAAGCTTGTGATACACTTGCTGAGCTAAAAGCAAGAGAGAGAAAAAACAAAGACAACACATGCTCAGCCGATGCAGCAAAGTGGTTCAGATTAAACAGCAGACACAAGGTTTGACGCGTGATGGGAGCTCGAGGAGGATACGCAACTCCTCCTGAAGTGACACTGCTGGGCTGCTGGCAGGCCGGCCTGCGTACCACGCGTTCAAGTGGAGGAGCCACAAACGGCAACAAAGGCAGAGATTTGACAGCTAAAGTAGCGGAGGGGTGCGTTCGGAGGGGTTACTCTTTACCATCTTCATGTCTGCTGTCAAATGAATGGAGCCGCTACAATCCATGGATGTGGCCCACATCCGTCATCTTTTTTTCCTTTTTTGTTTTTGTTTTGCCTTTCTTATTTGACAGTGTCCCCTTCCTTATGTTTTGTTCACGGTTTAGTTTGAAATTATATCTGTATAAATATATATATACTGTATATGTATATATATATATATACATATATAAAAAACACATTTCAAGACATCTAATGTTGGAGTGAAGGTTGCAGAGGAAGGGAAATCGATCTTCTCGCTTTACTGTTCCTTAACCCCCCAAATAACGGATTTCACTGCCCTCGTAACTATAAAGGGAGGCTTAGCTCATTGTAGTCCATAATCCAATCTGTGAGCTCTCTGAATTGGCAATGCAAAGACATATCAATATTGTCCTTGGTGGAGAGAGAGAGAGTGGAAATGCAACAAAATGGCACGCAGAGAAAATGTTAACGCAGTCCCTGCAAGGGAGAATAAATAAATAAAACACCATCTCTGGCTGCGAGTGGGCAGCAGCTGGGAATACAAGGTTGTTGTAGCAGTGTTTCCTCTGCACTCGCTGGGTTTGGCCGCTCCAGTCCTGCATAAATATTTCCACCACTGCCACGGCAATTTGATTAATGCTAAATACCCTGCAATGTCATTGAGTTAAGCTATTGTGAGAAAATGAGCTTTTAGTGCAACCGGAACTCAAAAGAGCTCATATCAATCAGCTGCTATTTCTGCTTCAAGAAACTACAAATTGATGAAGAAAAAAACACTGTGTTGTGATGTACAACTAATCAACCAGAAGCATCAAACGATTCCGGTTTATCCTGGCGCTGTTTCTGCGCGCACACACTGTACATCCACAGGCTGCGTCACACACATTAACCTTTTTTTTTTTTTTCCCCTCCTGTGATATGAGCTAAATAAATTGTCTCACTTCCTTATCCGGAGAACATTCGTCAGAGTTTTCCCACGCGGACCCGTAACACAGTGTTTTGTAAGCGGATGGCCTTTATCTTTACAAAAAAGTTCCGAACGCACACAAATATCAACACTGACATAATTCGCCTTCGGGCTATTTTGATCAAAAGATGCCAGATGTCACGGCTGTCGAGGACACACACAGACGCTCACATCACCTGCCAACCGGCTAAGCACCACCTCGTGCTGACATGTTTTAATAGTAGTATTTTTGACACTGCTGATTTTAACGTGTATTACTGGACCAAGATCATTTAATTACATTCCAGGAGATATCAGTGGTCAAATAAAAAAGCAGCTATTTGCTTGACCGATGTTCCCCTTTATTCTGCCCGAGCAGTCGAAACAGTCTCAACCTTATTTGTTTTTGGAGTATTTACCTGCTAATAGGTCATTTAATTGCTCTAAAACAAACGATATCTTTCTGAAACACATTTGTGCTCTGCCCGGTACCCGCATCCGTGTACAATGACAAGCTTTGAGAGAGGACAGATTTAAAATTCAAAGGCAAGACGATTCATTTTAGTTCCAGGAGCCACTGTGTGAAAAACACTTGACTGATTTTAATCACATTCTTCTTTTTTTTTTTGAGCCTTAGAGCACAGCATGACTTAAAAAAAAAAAAAAAAAAAAAATGGTAGCGAGTTCAACAAGTTTTGCGTTTTGTGGCGCAACAGCGCCATCAAGGAGGTCTGTGTGGGTACTACCATTGTTTACTGAAGCCAATAGTTATTCACTCTAAGGGCCGGGTGGTGGAACGGCAAACATTTATTTGCAGAATAGGCTTTTACTAAGAACACTTTATCTCTCTGTCTGTTCTACATATCATCCAGCCCGGATTATTGCTGCCTACACGTGTCTGCGCTATTCAGTATTAGTCTGCCAGACCACGAGGGATGGGCCATAGTATGTGACTGGAATTTGACAAATATAACGCAATCGCTGTCTGAAAATTAGAGCATTAGTCTTCTCTGACAGAAAAAAATTCCATTCAGAAAAATCATGGTGGAGACACCCTTGCTCATGAGTCATCCAGTTTAATTAGTTTGTTATGGAACATTTGAAATTTAGACCAGGAATAAATTATACTGTACAATTTTTATAACATAACAGAGGTGGAATTTAAAGCCACTATTCAAACAACTTGACAACACAGTAATTGAGAGTTAAATTCATGGAGACTTGGTATGTTGTGTACCAAACATATAGTAGTTAATTAATTCCACAGTATGATGTATTGCGAAACATTTATACACTTAGAGCATTTGAATTCCAAATTCTAGTTTCTAGTTAACACAAGCTGTGACGTACATTACCATCCACGGATAGGATGTGGCTGTCTTTTTGTCGTGCTTGGCAGCTTTTACACCAGAAAAAAAGAAAAGTGTGCAGACTGACCCTTACTCCACTACATCAGAAGCTCATTGGATCTTCTCTCCGTCATGTGGCTCTAATTAGACCATTTATATTAACGACCAATGTGGCCACCCTCTTGCTGTCTCTTTTATCAACTCCACTCACAGCTGGTGTTCAGTGTTGGTATGTCTATGTGTGTCTGTGTGTGTGTGTGTGTGTGTGCGCGTATGTGTGTGTGACCATCATTAATAATGCATCGCATCTCTCTCCAAACAGTGTCCCGACAAGCCACTCAAGCTCATTGGATATCAGTCATCAAAATTCAGCGGGCCCAGGTAGGTGTCAGGTTCCTCATTCAGACCGTGAATAAATTTTTCAGGCTGCGCTGCTGAAGTCACGAGGCCGAAGCTGGGACTCTGCCACTATCTGTCTCTGTCTAGTATTGTATCTTTAGCAGTAACAGCATGAGTCTCAGGGCGGCCGTGCTCATTCATTTATTTTTGGCCGTCGACCAGGCCGACTCTACCAAAGGTGGGTTTCTCTGTTTGTTATCTTGATGAGGTTTGATAGGAGTGCATTATCCTGAGGTTATTATGTATACAGATAAAAAAGGATGGAGATACATTTGCTCAATGTCAGCTTGTAATACCCTCTCAGAGGTTATATGAGGTTGCTAACAAAAACAAGTCGAGCTACAAAAGTGCAATTACTTATTTGGTATCTCCACTTCTTCAGCTGGAATAAGTTTTAAATGTTCTTTTGGAAACTATAAGGTGTGAAATGTGGGGGAATCCTGGCGGCCCCATCTGGCAACATCTCCAGTCCAAACTTTCCAGGCCAGTACCCTTACAACACCGACTGTTCGTGGCTCATCGTGGTGGCAGAGGGCTCCTCCGTCCTGCTCACTTTTCACGACTTTGAGCTGGAGCACCACAACAACTGCGCTTACGACTACATCAAGATCTACAACGGCATAGCCGAGGACGAGGGAAACCTCCTGGGGACATTTTGCGGGGACATCTCTCCGCCTCAGTTCACCTCTTCCTGGAATGTCATGTCCGTCATCTTTCATTCCGACCGCCATGTGGCCTACAGGGGCTTCCGCGTTGGCTACAGAAAAGGTAACTTCTTAGAGTGCACGATCCAAATTGACAGGAATCAGATGTCTTACTGCCCAGAGCTTGACGTGACTTTTTCTGGCCATGTAATACTATGGCTCATGGTATAAAGCTAAACTCAGAGCTTTACCCTCAATGGAACGGAATTATACAGGAAAAACACAAATAACGCCACTGCCACATTAGAGGCTCACCGAGGCCGTACCTAATTATAGCAAAATCATATCACCATTTACACAAATTGATATTTCATCCCAGTCTACCACATCATCGTTAAAGAATCTGCATATTAGCACCAAACACAAAGTAAAGCTGAGCACGAGGGCATTAGGTTTGCAGGCATTTGTTCATAAAATAAAATTCACATTTTGACCTTCTCATGGCCCCAAATTAATTGACAGTACTTAGATTGTTAATTATGCCTGATGTTGTCATAAATCAAATTCTGTTCTTTTCTTGTTTAAGCTCTATTCTAGAGGCAACTCGAGGCCCATTAACTTGATGTGTGTGTGTCGTTCCTTTTGTAATGTTTTCCTATGCAGATGTGTGTGGTGGAGTACTCACCGGCCTCTCGGGAGTGATCTCCAGTCCCGGCTACCCTCAGGAGTACAGCAACAACGCCGACTGCTCCTGGGCCATCCACGTGTCCAACAGCAGTGTGGTCACCTTGGTCTTCCTGGACTTCCAGCTGGAAAACAACGAGGGATGCAACTTTGACTTTGTCGCCATGTTTGATGGTCCTACGGTCGCCCATCGCCTCCTGGGGAAATACTGCGGGGCGGATAAACCCCCCGTCATCGTCACCACCTCAAACCAGCTACTGGTCGTCTTCAAATCTGACTTCAACATAGGAGGGAGGGGCTTCAAGGCCTACTACTACTCAGGTAACATTAGATGTTGAGGCATTGTTTGTTTTTTGGTATAAAGGGCAGACATTGGACATGGCTGGAAAAGAATTTGGTCAGTTATCAATGATCGGTGACTTGATTTGCTCATTTTTAAACACTGAAAACAGAAAAGAAACGACGAAAGCTAAGATTGCATCCGCGATAAAGAGCTGTAGAAGAGGAGGGAAATGAACTAGGCCAAAGGAAACATGTTGAAAAGTCCGAGTCCATGAAATCGAACACCTCTGGACGGTGGCAGTTACTTCACATGTATTATACGCACCTGAAAGCAATATTAATGGACTCGGCTATGTGACGGGAACTGAACCGAGACGACCGTGACAGACTGTTACGATAAGAGTGTTGATGGCATGTGTGAATATCACTTTCGACAGGTGAATGCCAACAGGTCCTGTCTGCCGTGAGTGGCAACTTCAGCAGCCCCCATTTCCCCGGCATCTACCCGAACAACATCAACTGCCACTGGAGCATCACGCTCTCCGCCGGGTACCGCATCAAACTCTTCTTCCCCCTCATGGACCTAGAGGAGCGCAACAGCCTGTCGGGCGAGTGCGACTACGACTGGGTGGTGGTCTACGACGGGGACGGCCAGACGGACGGCCCGCTGGGACGCTGGTGTGGCAGGGAGCAACCGCCCTCTCTGGTCTCCAAGGGCAACAAGCTGCTGGTGGTACTGAGCACCGACAGGAACGAGGCTCACAGAGGGTTCACTGCGTCTTATCTCGGAGGTAAATGCCCAGCATGCATCAGATTTATTTCCAGAATTTAAATCATTTTTACCCACTTATTCAAATTTTCATTTTAAATCATTGCAATTGATTGCTTCCAACAATTGTATTCTAAATGTCAGCTACTTTATGCTCTATATGCGAGATGTGTATGTCTAAAAATCAACTTGTCAGTCACTCACACACACACACACACACACAGTGATTTGCGTCTCTTAAAAAAAGTGAAATGTTTTGTTGTTTTTCCTCCCTACAATCCAAGTGGTGCCTGTAAACGTTAGCTGTACCAGATCAGAATTCACCATTTTGATACCCCAGCAGTCCTTGCCTCAGCTGGAGCGCGAGAGCATCTACCTGGGAAACCCAACCTGTACGGCCACGTTAACCACCACCTCCTACAAGATCCTTGCTCAGTTTGTCAACTGTGGCACTGCGAGCCAGGTGACGAGCCACAATCTCACGTCAAACCCCCCAAAAACGACGCCGTGATTTGCGTTCCTTCATCTATTCTGCCGACACTGAAACTGTGGATCTCTTGCAGAAACATCGCAACATCACCATGCTGGTGAACAAACTCTACATTGATTTTTCTGATGGGAAGCAGCAGAACTTGCAAGAGTACAAGGTGCAGTGCGACGCCCTGCGCAAGGTAGCGTCAGTGTCCATCATTTCGGCCGAGGAGCGTCGCCTGGAGGAGCAGGCCCAGCAAACGGACCACGACAGCGGAGGCCAGGCGGGGGGGCAGGAGGCTGAGCCTCATGATTTGAGCGACATCGTCTTCATCAGCATCTGCGTTCTGGCTGTGATTCTCATGGTGATCGCTATTGTTTGGCTGGTGTTGCTGTAGTACAGTATACTGTGCAAGTCTTCTCGAGCAAAGGGACGACTCCACAGCTGCTGTTGTCATGAGTTCTTATTTTGTATAAAAACAATGCATCCATCAATTAAAAATACATGATTATGGCTCAAAAAGCGTGTTACGCACAGTTAAACACCAGCGCAGGGCTGATGATGTGCCACACAATGAAAGAGTGTTTTGTATATCTTTTACAGAAAATAAAGAAAATCAAAAAACAAACTGTGTTTGCAAAACAAAAATGAAAAAGAAGAATTCATGTAAACCAGGAGTCCTCAGCTCGCAGTCAGAGGCTGAGTCTTATTCATCTATAGTTATTTCTTGTATTTAGAAACAACCTGGCTGGCTGATATTGTTTTATCCTTCACTTGACCTCTGATCTCAGCGTTATGTTTGAAGGCAAACACCAGGGCTCTAACCGTCCGTCTGTACGAGCCGCTGACTAACCGGGAGCTCTGATGAAACACTTCTCTCTCAATGACATCTATAAGACAAGAATCCTCCTGCAAGTATAAAAGAAAAAAACACAAATATATATATATATATTAGATGAAGTTCAAATGCGTGTTTATAAATGCATCTGCGAGTGATCAAATAGCTTTAAAGTAAACTGAGTCTGAAGAAATCAGAAAATAAACTGAACAATGAGTAAGATCAGGCCAGCATATTACTGGTTGAAAACAATTATGAGTGAGTATTAGTCAAAAATAAAGAAATAAGTCAAGGCTACTGATTTTTACGGTAGACTAATTGATTTAGTGCAATGTGAACAAAAGAAAGTATTTTCTAATCAGAAAAGAAACATTTAACTGACAGAAATTGTATTTGATGTGATTTTATTCAAAAAACAAAAAACAAAACGACCAGTATTGTAAACTGTTAAATTAGAAGTGGAAGAGAAAGAGTAGAGCTCAAATGCATTTGCCGTCACCCTGCATTTGACTGAGCGGGTCATCCTCACCTTGACCTCCAGGGCTTCAGACATTAGTCTTCTGGCGTTTTTCCTGAGTCCTTCAGACTGTTTGTCGGAGCGCACTTCAATGGACGGCTTATTGGAGTTCTCCTCAACGAATGTCCTCCAGTCAGTGTAAACCTTTGCTGCCATTGAACTCACCTCAGGGTCCAGATGCTTTCGCATTTTGTTAACAGTGTGACCTTAAAAAAAGAGAGACAGGTTTTCATTGGACGCACATTCGAAAAACAAATATGATTTTGATTGTGATTTTTACCATAATAATTACAATCTTCATATTCCTGTTGACATGTTACAGAGCATTAGACCAACTCACATCTACATTACGTTCCACCGCTGTAAAAACTCTAATAGGACATTATGATGTGATTAATATGAACGCATTTGTTCATAATATGAGACATGTTCTTATTCAGGCTATAGCCATTTGTCTTTATCAAAATGTTGCTGTTCATATGAACGTTGTTAGTGTTTATACATTTGCATTATGTGCATATCATAGGTAGGCTTATCATAAGCCTAACACTAGCTCCAGCTCACCTATCTTGGTGGACCTGAGCACCTCTCTGGATGGGATCTTCCTGCTCAGCTCTCTCAGGGCAGACAGAAGGTCGTCTTTGCCCTGTTCTGGCAGCTCCAGCGTGGACTTACAGCGGATGATGTCCTCAATCACAACCACCCTCTGTAAAAAAAAACAACAACAAAAAAGAACATAACAATAGTATTTAGTGATGAGCGAATAATGATTACACAGATTCAGCCTGACCACCCACGTGTGGGACTTACCCTTAATGATTCAATGGTAGTTTGTTTGTAGACTCTCTCTTTGCCTTTTGACTTGGGAGGCGTTTGCCCCTTTGGAAGCCGCACCACAAACTTGTCCATTTTAGACCACAAAGCAGGAAGCTAACAAGTGGGTTTAAAAAACTCAGGCTTATTCAGTAGGTTAAAACGGTGTGTTGCTACACCAGAATTCATACCAATGCTAACCGATGTTAGATGCCACCTTGCTAGCGCAGCAGAGCAAACATTTAAAATTCAACACATTGGAGTATTTCCAGCTTTTACAAAGTCATAGTCTTCCATTTCCCACCAGTTTAAATCCGTATTTTAGTTTTAAAGGCAGCTTTATTTGAAAAATGTCTCTTGCAGGGATATATAGCTCTCTATATATCCTGTTAGCTAATGTGAGGTACAGCTATGAGGTGATGGTAAACAATGGTGCCTTCATGTGAAGTAGGAATAACATAAAGCACTCTGGACCCAATGTATCTCATTTATTTGCTTTATTTAACCAGTGTATTATTTTGATTTGGATTCATACATTCATACATACATACACAGTTTATTATGCCGGGGAATTTACTTTATATCGTGTTTTGATTGAGATACTCCAAATATATATAAAACCAGGAGAGAAATAAAATAATACAAACATTCTTGCATATTTCACAGAATGTAAACAAGATAATCGATACACACACATGGTATAAAGTTTCGAAGGCTTTGTCACTGTTGACTGTTGGTGTTGTGTAGCCTTCGAATTTGAACTAGTTTTATCCTTGCAGGTGCTTGTAATTTCATGATTTCAAGACGAGTACGTAAACATATCAAAGCATACGTGACTAATCTCGCGAGACAACGGTTCGCTTAAACAAGCGGAAGAGGCGAGCTGGTGTTTGTTTGGATTTTCCGTGGACAAAATGGGGAGACTGTCCTGGTTCGTGTCCTTTGTGGGGCTCGTTGTGCTGCTGTCGCTCTCATCGGCATCTAATGATGTTTTCGACAGTGTTTTGGGAAGCACTACCTCCTGTCACAAATCCTGTGAAATGACCTACAGTTTGCACACTTACCCGCGGGTGAGTAGCACAGTGCGGTTTGCTAACAAGTTAGCCAAGCTAACATCGATTTATATATAACCAAGACAACACAGTCTTTGTTATGTATGCTGTTTGCGTTAATGTTATTAGGGTTATTGTTTGTTTCTTTTCAGGTGACATAAAAAAGAGGAAGTGCGTCACTTTCTACGGGTGTTGTTTACCGAGGTGTTGAAGTATGGCTTATTTTGCAGGAGGAAGAACTCTACGCCTGTCAGAGAGGCTGTCGTCTATTCTCCATCTGTCAGTTTGTTCGTGACAGTGAGGATCTGAATCAGACCAAGTCTGAGTGTGAATCAAGTGAGTTATTATGCACCAAGCCTTCCACTTGTTTATCTCAGCAATCCACCGCAGCGATGCTCTATACAAAAGCTTGCGCACACAATGAATGCATACACACCCAGTTTTGTAAATAGGAAGCATGCAACTCGTCATAACACTTCTCCAACAATCCTGTTTTACCTATGTTACCTCTCATCGCCTCAACAATTATGCAGCCTGCCGTGAAGCCTACAAACAGTCGGAAGAGCAGTATGCGTGCAACCTGGGCTGTCAGAGTCAGCTTCCATTTGCAGAGCAGCGAAATGAGCAGGTACAGTATGTTTGCATTCCCTTGGTGGTATGCGCTGGATCTTCCAGTGAAGAAGAGAGAACTTAGGATTATATTTGTTCGTTTTGCAGTTGGAGGCCATGATTCCCAGAATTCACATGCTCTATCCCCTGACACTGGTCCAAGGGTTTTGGTCGGATATGATGAGTCAGGCCCACAGCTTCATCACCTCCACATGGACGTTCTACCTCCAGGCTGATGATGGCAGAATTGTAATTTTCCAGGTAAGGCACTGAGCAGTGGGAAAGAGAAGTGATCTATCCTCGCACCCATTAAGCAAACACACTTTGTCCTGGTATTGTGTAAATGTTATTAATAAAAAAAACTATTTTGTTTTGTTCTGTCTTCTGTTCAACAGACTGTACCCCAAGTCAAGTTCTACTCCCAGTTAAAACTGGAAAATGGAAAATTGGAGCCAGATAACAGCTGTAAGTCATCCATTTCATAACACTTGCTTTCATTGGCATTTAAATAAAAAAATGCCTCAGGGGAAGTAGAGTGTATTTGCATTCCAAGTCATTTTGACTTCTCATCCTCAAGTCCCTTCATTGGGCAGACCAGTGTACAAAGAATACCATCGCACTTTAATCCAGGAGAGGGACAGAGACGTGAGCGAGAGTCGCAGCTATGATGATGAATACAACCTATTCAGCTGCCTTTCAAGGTGAGCTGCTGCACATGTTTTTGTCTCACGTGATGCAATCACACGTAGATGGCTGTTTTGTTGTGAGTTATGGTCTGTCAATCCAATGTGACTTAAGTTTGAAAAAATAAATCAGTATATAGGAAATGCCGATCATTATAACAATTTCAGTGGCTTGATGGTACACTGTCATAGCATGGCGTCCACGGCAGTTGAGCACAAGATGAACATTTTTATTTTTCCTTCCCAGGAACCCGTGGCTACCAGGCTGGATCCTGAGCATGACTCTGATCCTGTCTGTGTTGGTCCTGATCTGGATCTGCTGTGCCACTGTTGCAACTGCTGTCGACCAGTATGTGCCTGCTGAGGTAAGTTGTTTGTTTAACTTAAAACCTCAATCTGTGCGCGTAAATGTTTGTGTAGTTTCAGGATTGCTTTAATTCTGTTTTTTCTTACTCCTTAGACTCTATATCTATTTCCTCCCACTGTGTTTTATTCCAAGTTCACAATCTTTTTTTTCAATGAGTTTGTTTCCCTCTTGCCTCTCAGAAATTGAGCATCTATGGTGATAGGGACTACATGAAGGAACAGAAGCTGCATCCATACCCAGCATCCTCACTGCTGATCATCACCTCCAAAGGCTCAGAGGAAGAGGCTGGGCCCCTCCCTTCCAAAGTGAACCTGGGCCAGTCCAACATCTAGAAGCAAAAGCTGTAACAGAGAAGGGATCTCTTCCTTTAGTAAAAAATGTTGTTGATTTTTTTTTTTTATATAATTTTTTTATTCTCTGGCACAACACCTGTGCTTCTTATGGTCTTAACAAGAGTTAAGTACCACTCGCACATTTTGCATCACGGATGTCTCGTCTCCCTTTGATCCTTTTAAAATTTGAGTGAAACTGTGTTTTTTCTGTATATTGGTATAGTTGAGGCAATACAAGTACAAGTAAAGTCTAATAGGTTTTTGGTTTTTCCCCAAGTTTTCACTTGTGCTCTTGCACTCTGGCGGTGTACTTACTTTATTGAATAATGTATAAACTAACTGCTTGACTTGAACTCGCATACAACTGATTTCATTCAAAATCCCAACTTTTGGTCACATTGTGATACTTTTGCAGACTCTCCCTGGTTGTTTAGTTTCTACTGCAGTAATATCCAGATTATATTGAGTTTTGCAATAAAATGATAACGGTACATGCAATAGGTCTTTCCCACTTGGCTGTTTTGTAGTCTCAATGATGAAATCAAAATAAAAGACATTGAAGTGAAATTGTTGATATTGGTGTGACACTTATTTCCATGATGCTGTTGCACACCATAACTTCTATATTTCAAAAGTACAGACATGCTGCCATCCTGAGCCTGTACATTACCTGTTGATCGACCTACCCTTGGAATGCCACATGGCAGCAAGCTGTTTAACAACTGTCCTCTGCAGTAAGAGCTGATGACAGCAGAGGTCCGCACCCCTCTGACTGGCATTGTCATGTTTTATTTTTTGCTAGTGAGGGACCTGTTATTCAAGTTCAGTTCAGGTCTGTACTTAAACGCTTTTTTAATCACCACAGTTCACAATATATTTTTTATTATGTATAATTATACAATTATTAAATATCTATTAATAATTATTTAATATTATAAAACCACCCGAGTCTAAATCATTGTAATCTGTGTTTATTTCGCAAAATAATTTCCAGCTTTTAGCCGAAAGTTATGAGAGTTTCCTGCTTTCCTGCCTTGTAAACTTCAAACTAAAAGTATACAACTAATGGACGTGTGTTTCAGGATCTTGATAATGTAAAAGCATTATTAGTAGTCCGGATTTCAAGTAAATCATTTTGTGCGTTATAATTTACGAAAATAAATGATAGGGTTGGGGTTAGGGTTAGTAAATTAGGAACTTACTTTGAACATGCGGAGTAACCGGAAGTAGGGTTGTTTACGTGAGGAGGATATCCTGATCTCGGGCAGAGATAGCTTAGCTGGAGAACTGAAATGATTTGAAGAGTTTTGGAAATTAAATTGGTAAGAAAGCAACATTTAATAACTACCACTAAATGTTATTCTTTTTTTCCACAAACATAATCGAAGCTCTTCGCTGATGTTGCTAATCCTAAATTTGTTTAGGATTAGCAGACAGATGTGTAGCCGTTGATGAGCTGTCCGGTGAGGACATTGAAGCTAACTATCAAACTCACTTTGAACTCAATTGTAATTTTCATTCTTCATAACAGTTTAGTCCAGCTCATGAGGCAGGGTTAAATAAATCAGTATGATCATGAACATTTACGTTTCTTTCCTCCACAGTTTTTGACGATTTCGTTTTTCTTCGTGCAGCAGTTCCTGTTCAACGAGCTCCTGAGAGACGAAACTTGTGAACGAGAGCGAATACGTGGAAATGGCATCAGCAAACGATCCATTCCATTTCCAGGGTGAGCGTTTGTGTAGTTGGTTGCATCTGTGAAGTTTTGCTGAAGTCAACAGTCTCCGTCTATTTTCTGCCAACACACGTCCCACCGTGCTGTGCTGTGATGATGTAAACAATACATTACCTCACTGAATAAATGTCAAATGTGATTCAAGATTGTCCATTTGTCTTGTCCTGAGTTTAGAATTTGAAGAAGCCGGGAGTCTGTTAGAAGCCAACAGAGATGCAACCACCATCAGCATTGAGGATGACGATAACAGACCTAAGAAACAGAGAAAGTCTGCTGGTTTAAATCTCGCTGATGATGATGAAGAATTTCCTAATGACAACGACAAGACAGAGGTCAGGACAATAAGTCGAAGACTGTCATAAAAAGTGTTCATATGATTTATTTAGTTTTTCTCCTATTGTCTTTTGTTTTGATTTGTAGCTTCTCTCTGGACAACTTTCTGGGAAAAGTGCCCCTTTCTGGACATTTGAATACTACCAAAAGTTTTTTGACATCGAGACCCATCACGTAAATGAACATACTTATTTTTATTTATTTTCAATTTTTCACCAAGACAATTTTTAACATGGAGTGCATCAGATTGCAGAATTTCACATAATTTGGATTGTTGTTTACATTTTTCAGGTTAAGGAAAGAATCATTGGATCCATGCTGCCATGGCCAGGAAAGAACTTTATCCAGTTGTACCTCCGTAGGAATCCCGATCTTTATGGTTAGCACCTTTTAAAAGTCCTAATTCTAGGTTTTTCAAGTTAACACAAAACGAAACTTTAATATTCCGTATTTGTGCTTTCAGGACCAATCTGGATCTGCACTACACTTGTGTTTGCCATTGCCATCAGTGGAAACATATCCGGTTTTCTGGTCCACTTAGGCAAACCAAACTACAAGTATACACCAGAGTTTCGGAAAGGTAATCACAGTTGTTCTCAGGTGTTCATTGCTGAATTCATCAGCTTGCACGTTTGATGTTACCGTGCTGTAAATACTTTTTTATTTAATTGTTTTGTTTTATAGTGACCATCGCTGCAACAGCGATCTTCAGCTATGCTTGGCTGGTGCCTCTTGCCGTCTGGGGTTTCCTGCTATGGAGAAACAACAAGATCATGAACTTGGTGTCATACTCCTTTATGGAGATATTCTGCGTTTATGGCTATTCACTTTCCATTTACATACCTGCAGTGGTAAGACATTTTTTTTAGTCTTATAATAAAAGTTAAGATGGGTCTAAAAGGTCTGAGATTATGGTCTTTTGAAATAATAAAGTTCCCTATACAGATATAAAGGGCTCATTCTTAGATAAGAACACACAAAGCTAAATCCAAAAAAGGTATAATGAATACATTTAAAGCAGTGTATGCAGCTAGTAGTATTTATTTAACCAAATGAGGCAGATACAGTGTATTAAAATGAATTTCAATTTTTTTATATAAATAAGGTCCTATGGATTATCCCATTTGAATGGCTGAGGTGGTGCTCCATCGTGGTGGCTCTTTGCCTCTCTGGCTCAGTGCTGGTGATGACTTTCTGGCCTGCGGTGAGGGATGACCACCCAAAATTTATCGTGGCCATCCTGTCAACCGTTGTGGTGTTAAACATCCTTCTTGCAGTCGGTTGTAAGGTAACTGTGCCAAAGCTATGATGCTTCTTTTACATACCTTATCTTTTGCCCCCAGCATTGCCACTCTTTCACTTTTCTCTTTATTTGTCTCTCTTTAGGCCTATTTCTTTAGCACACCAGAACCAGCACTACCTGTTGTCAGCACCACTGCAGCAAAGCTGATGGATACACCGTTATCAACAAAGCCTCTTGTAGTATGAAGGTAAACGACGTCTTAAACAAGTCTTTCGAAGCTATGAGCTGGCCCTTGTACACATACGCTAATTATCCACCTTGTGCTTTCTCGCGACAATTTTTATGTCGCAAAAATAATAACGCGGCTATAGATCATTTGACTATTATAGTGACTTTGCCCCCAAGCATGGGTTATTTTGACCTGCTAGAGCACTAAATCTGACACCGGACTTCCTGTACGTGATTTCTCCTTCCGAAAACCAAGTGTTATTCCCTTCAAATTGCAGGTTCTCCGGTTGCCTTATTAGAGAGAATCAGGTTTCTGGGGTGATGAGGTCAACGTTCGTCTTGATTACACCTGCAACAGGGCATCCCGGCAAGTCTTTAAACTCTTGTGTGTGTTTAGGCTTGGTTCAGCTGAATGACCTTTGAAAATGAACACTGCGACCAAGTATGTCATTCTTGTGGGATGGGTTTTGAATATCCTTAAAGATAAATGGGGTATAATGTTACACTACATACAAGAACTATGTTGGTATGGTAGTTGTGGGCTTTATAGTTTCTGAGTTGAAATATTCAAATAACTAGTCTGTGTATCAGTAAATACTTTTTTATACAGCATTTTCTGTATTAGCCACACAACAACTATAACTGAATAACTAATGCCAAAGACCAATCTGAGATTTTTTAAAGCAATTTACAAAAGGTGTAACTGTTTTTGTAATTATTTTTTTTTATTGTGACAACATTATGATGAAATGTATAACTAATAATGTCTGTTTCATTGGGACTCAAATAAACCATGTTTTTTGTGTGACACATTTCATTCATGGATCTTGTGAGAGTCCACAGTACACAATACAATATATTTAAAATGTTTAGCAGAAATTAATTAAATTTAAACTTAAAAAGAATTGAAACACTTAGAAGTCAGACGGTCACACAGCAAATCATTTCAGGGATTTGTCATTTAGTTTCAAGATTCACTTGAATTCAGTGTCTGCGATTACGATATTTACTTAAGTAAATTTAAAGAGGAAATATGGCGGAATAACCAACACACACATACACACACACACACACA
Organism: Colistium nudipinnis; assembly: GCA_016785305.1. NCBI lineage: Eukaryota > Metazoa > Chordata > Actinopteri > Pleuronectiformes > Rhombosoleidae > Colistium > Colistium nudipinnis. The sequence continues at coordinate 27,929 of JAFBJU010000526.1, read as the reverse complement.
CACACATACACAAAGGTAGGCAACATGACTCTACTCTGCCAATCTCGTGACAGCGTGAAAGGCTGCCTAGTACATTTCAACAGTTGCACATTTTAAATATTAAAGGCTAGATAGTAACTAATAGGTATTACTTCAACATTTCAAATGGAGCGTCCTACTTAGCAGACATTTGGATGCTGCTACCATCTTTTCCACTCAACCTGTCTCGATTGTCGTGGTCCGGCAAACTAAAAGGATCTACGGTGATGGACACAGCTCGCCTCCAGTGGAAAATCTTACTTATGAATGTAAAGCCTGTTTTCTGCTGGCACACACTGTGCGGTCTGCACGCTTACGCTCACGGGACCCTGGATTAGACTGTGTTTGACTGTATTTCCACTGATTAACAAGGACAAGTTAAATTTTTTTATGAATTAACAAAAGAAAGGAAAAAATGGTGTCACTTGAAACTGTGTCAAAAGGAGTGTGGTGCCCTAATTAATGGTCATTCTAGCCTCAGCTTTGAGTTACACAGGAGCTGACTGTCGAAGAGATAACCCTCGAAGAGGAATGCCACCTTACTTAGTCTCAGACCTGCAGGCAGCTGCTTGTGCTTATGGATTTATTAGGCCAATTCTCCTGCACCATTTGATCTTCAAGGACCTGCTCCTAAGTAATAATATACCTATTTTTTTGTTTGTTTGATATTTTGTTTTATTGAATACTTGGATACCTTTCTTTAGGATGGCCACCTCAAATGGGAAAGTGGAAAAAGTGTCAAAGTTTGAGACTTTAAAACTTCTGGAGAAATGCAGAGAGGAGCGAGACGATGCCATGCACAGGGAAAGCGTCCTCAGGGAGAAGCTCCGGCAGTACGAATCCAGGCTGCGTTCGAGTGAGGGTCAGAAACAGAAACTGAAAACCTTGACCCTGGACAACAAGGAGCTGAGGAAGCAAGTGAAGGCTCTCCGCACTGAGATCGGGCTCGAGTGCAGCCCCAAGTTCAACGGCAAGACCACAAAGGACATCATCGGCGACCTGCATGAGAAGGAGTGCGAGTGCACCTCGCTGGTGGAGAAGACTAGGAAACTGAGCCTGACCATCGGCAATCTGACCTCAGAGCTGGCAAACACGGTCACCTCCAAAACCCTCCTGGAAGACCAAGTTCAGTCTCTGCAGCAAAACCTCAAGGACATGACGAATAATCAGCGCCGGCTGCTGAAACTCTGGGATGACAAGAAGACCCAGAGAGAGCAGCATGCCCTGCCTGCCATCTTCCAGAAGACGGGACAGAAACCATGTGTTCATAAAGTCGCACAAACTGAGATGTCCATCAGCTCATCCCAAAGGCTGCCACTCAATGCCTTCGAGGCCGACTCATTCTCTCAGGACAAAGACAAAAAGACTGTTTTGGAGAAGCACAGTTTTCCGACCTTTGGAAACGGTTATCACCATGATAAGAAAACTTTCATGCATGATGAACCGAAGGGAATCCAGAACTGAGTGGACTCAGATTGCAAAAGTCAGCCATTAACATTTTAAAAGAGTTTGCCTAGATTAAGTAAATAGAATAAAGATTACTTATAATTAACCAGATGGAAAATAAATACTGGACTCATGTTTTAATATATATATATATAAATCTCTACATGCAAACAAAACGAGATGCAATTGAAAATTGTGAAAAGCTACTTTTCCTGGTGCCTTGTATGACATATATGTTATACCAGTATTTATAACATTAATACAACAAATATTGCAAACTAGTCTTATATTTGAGTTAACGTTCAAAGAACTGTAAATAACCATACAGGCACTTGAGTGGACTACTATTACCCAGGGTCCTTCCCGGGGTCCTTCGGGTTCATGTGGCGCGATATGGGAAAGTGAGTGTGGAGGAGTTTTGACAGCAGGACTCACGGAGACATTCTAACCTCCGTGTGGCTCCATTTATCCAAACAGCATGTTTTCCACACAACAGAGTTGTTGGTTTATTCGTAAGGTGAGTGGTTTGATTCATCAAGTTAATTTCGAATCCATTAAAAACAGAAATAATGTCTGGCGTGTACTAGCGTGCTAACTACAAGTAGCCGTTTTTATGCTAGTTTACGTGAGCGCAGCTAACTTTTTCTAAAGCAGTTAATAATACAGTAACTAGTAGAGAATAACATTTTTACACGTTTACAGTTATGAAAGGGAAATTATGACATGCTGGTTCACAGCCTTTTTTCTTTCAGTCTGCATATCTAACGTCAGGGAAAAAGGTAACTTGACCAAAATGTCCATTTGTTCAGTTCATCGGTTCATGAATGATGCATCCCGTAGCATTATTTCAACAATTTCAATTCTTTAAGAGAGCATCCACATATTTTTGAACGTGGTGGTAATGCATCTTGTCTTTGAAGAAAGAATGTATTTTTAATATGTTTTTGTATTGAGGATGAACTCTATTGAGGCATGCTGAAGTAAAGGTTTCTAAAAGCACAATACTATTAATGGCAGTTAACAGTTACTGTTCTGTTCTGTTATGTAGAGTTCATGCTTGCGCATTGTTTATGTACATACTAATGTTTGACTGCTTTGTTAAGGTGATTTGCTGGAGAGCGGCGGCCAGTATTGCTTGGGCTGTGCTTTTGTTGCCACCCATCACAGCAGTTTTTGTAATCCTGAGTCGGTTCAGTCTTCTTCACCCCATCCAAACAATATCAGGTCTGTGGCCACCGAGTACGGTTTTGATATTTGAAGAAGAAGCTGTGAGTAGCTGTATATAACGTTTACTCCTCTCTGTGTGCAGAATGTTTGTCACAGCTGCTGAGTGCGAATGCTGTCTTCTACTTCATCCTACTGTGTGGAGTGATCGTCTTGGTGGGGTTTCTGAACCTGGAGTATTACACAGGTGAGGGGCAGGGTGTAGACACACCAACAACGCTTTAATAAACAGCTCATTGAATAGCTCAATGAAGTACATTATTTTATAATATACATTTGATACAGTTCTTTAACTACTTTTTTTTTTAATGCAGTCATCCCAACTATCGCATGCTCAAAAATCGCCCTGTTTGGACAACTGCTGCACCCTCGTCAGATTGTCAGCTCCCTGGTCCACTGTGTCATGGGGATAATCGTGGCTTGGTGTTGTGCTGTCACCATCGGGGGCAGATACGAGAAGCTTGGCTACCCGTGCACACAGAGTGATGGGTAAGCAGCTACCACACAAGCAACTATCATGTTGAGCTTTACATGGCTGAACTGTAGTCTAACATATTCAATTTGTTTTTAACACCGACAGCTCCCGTCAAATGTGTCTGAACGAGTATCAGCTCATCCTTCTGCTGGCTGGAGCCTTTGTTGGAATCTCCCACAGTTTGCTGGGTGTGATCCACAATATGAATTATGTCTCCTTTCACACTGTGCAGGTGTGTGATATTTTCTGGTTCTAAATTTATATATATAATTATATATTTATATATTCAATATACTGTATCTAAATGTGGTTAAAACATTGGCAAAACAGTGTTCTACTTTTGAGTGCAACTCTGTATTTGTTGTTAATGTTCATCTTTTTATCCTCAGCAATATAAACATCTTCGCTTCAAGGGATCGCTGCCTTTGGTGGTGAAATGTAGCATCACTCAAGCACTTTACTCTATCAGAAACTACATTGTTGTATATTTCTTTTTGGGTAAGTTATGAAGAAAATTCAGTTATTGTTCTTAAGCTGTTTTTTTTTTTTTTTTTTACTTCGCAAGAGTCTTTATTTACACAGTGTTACTTATAAATAATAGAAATATTTTGATTGAACAATAACAGGTTACATTCCAAGATCATGGACCTGTAAAACGCTGAATATCCATATGAACAGGTCAGTATAGATAATTTGCATTGTTGAAATTGAAACCAGAAAATAACAATTGCCTATCTCTGGACTAACGTAAAGCATCCTATGGATGTGTTTTGCATGCCATCTCCACCTCCAGCTTAATCCACCCTCTTGACAGCATACCTGGACTGCTGGACCTCTCCCTGCTCTACCACCTGTGGCTCAGTGCCACCTTCCTCCTCTTTACGTGGTACATCACACTGCTCTTCTTTAGGATCTTTGTTACTGAGGTATGTGGAGTTCTTTGCACAATTTTGTTCGTCTTTTTTTGCCTCTGCCGTGGAGGTCATGTTTTTTCGTCTGTCTGTTAGTAGGTCTACTGTGTTGTTTCCTTAGGATCAGAGGTTTGTGACATGACCCAACCAATTCACTTTGATTAAGGTGGTGGATACAGAAATGTTTCACTTTTTTATGTTATAAAAGAGGGTGTTTTTCAGCATTTTTTTTTTATTATTCATTTGCGAAATCATGAAGAGAAAAATCGGTTGTCTTTTCGGGTAAATGAGTTAATCAGTAATCAGTTAGGTGGGCCTATTTGGGTGAGCAACTCCCTACTCATGAAGCCGAAAAACAACAAAAATATATGCACACAAAAAAAGGACAATGCTAAATACAACAGAGGCAACACAACTACAGCAGTTCCCACACCAACAACTTCTCGCTTCTGCTGCAGTTTTTAAGCTCGCAGACCAGGTGCTGCTCGTTGTTGGTCTGATCGGAGATCATCAGTGACGAGCTACAGGGGAGAGGACAGGGACAAGTTACAGCCATATTGTGTTAACCATAGTGTTGTTGTAAACTGTGTACTTTCAATAATCCGATTTGTTGGTCACTTTATCACTATAAATGAGTTAATGGCAACAAGTTGGATCTTGCTTTACTCGTGAAAGGACACTAGGGGGCAGCCTTGTTATTACCTTCAATATCTGTGTGTCAGCAGGGTTGTCTATAAGTTATTGCTAAAGGTCTCCTATTTATCTCATTTAAACATTTATGATGATATATAATGGATCCCTGACTGTAAATCAATCGTTAACTTCAGTGTAATTCTCATGTGCAGGGCTACATTTTTCCTGTGCAGTCATCTTTTACTGAGGATGCCCACCAGTGTCTTCCTAAAGTCGTCACAGGCCATCAGCCGATGATATTAAAGGTTCGTAAAGAAAACGCACCTAGATTCTCCCGTGTTAACGCTTTCTTCTGTGTTCTGCTTACTGATGATCAAATTGAAACGCTATAACAAATTAATGTTAGTTCCTAGCTCTGCACGACCTGGCTCTGCTGTCTCAACACTCCCCATCACGACGCTATGAGGTCTTCAGTCTCAGTCAGCCAGGTCTGCTTTTGACTTTTTTAAACTTGCCTTAAAGCTATTAGGATTGCGTTTATGAGTAGCTTACACCAAAATCTAAATGTATTTGCTGTGTCTCTTCCGTCTTCTTTCTCAGGTGGCCATCCTCATAACTGGAACGCCATCAGCGGGGAGTGTCTGTCTTTGCTGGCTGATCTGACCCAGAGACTTGTAGCCTACCATGACACTGTGGCCATCAATGGCAGGGCCAAGTCGCTGTCTACTGGAAGTGAAAGGAAGACTTCCTCTGAAGCATCAGGTTAGTTGTCGTACACCAGATACAAAAGCCCTGATTTTATATGATTACTTGCATTGTTTTATCTTGTACAGCCCCAATACATACAAGAATAGTGTTTATTTTAAATAGTATTTTATGGACTCATGCCAAGGAAATGGAATTAGAATTGCGTCCCGCACATGCAAACAGCAGTGGAGAGCTGAGAGCGTCAAGGGCATTAGAGGTGGCATCTCTTTTTTTGTTAGTGGCGGGGGGGTTCCTGCATCCTTCCAGATGGAGACCACCTCGACTGGGCCTCGAACCGGCAACTCACCACTCGGCCACCTCTCCCCATAGAAATAGTTCTATATAACATGAATGTGATTCTATATTTCCTCTTTATTTTTTATACAAGTCACGTCGGGTACAGAAGACTTGATGTCCCCTAGGCCCACTCTGCTGATGAAAACTCCAGGTTCAGTGTTTGCCCGCTCCGTTGTCAGAGGGGCGCATAGCCCTCTGACGGCTCCGTTCACCCCGGATCTGGACAGCCCCTTCGCATCCCCGTCCCTGCGGCGCCTCACCGCTCCAGTAGAACAATGCTCACCGTGGCACGGCACGGTGCAGAGCCCGCACATCATGAGGAGGGTGCCGAAACTCTGGTCCACCTCCACCGGTGAGACGAAGCTCATGGAAGAGAATTTTTCACTCGGATTGCTGAATTCTCACAATTCAATTGTGGTTTACCGCGATGTCTCGTTTGTAACCGTGTCCTTTGTGTCGGTGCAGATTCACAGGTCAGCGGGAGTCCCCTACAATCTCCGGCCTCAGTCGCCAGTTCCCAGCAGGAAACCTCCAAACCCAGCCTACTGGCTCAGTTCCTGAAGAACAGAAAAGAACAGGTACAGCATTGTGCTTCGAACAAAGGTTTTTACCTCACTTAACATTTATTGCCTCTGGGATGGTATCATAAGTCGGACCTTTATTTTTTTTATATATTTTTTTATACTTGTTCTCATCTAAATTACAACAATCCCTCCTGACCCAGTGGCAGAAGAAAGGCAGAAGTGTTTCAGAGATGTTGTAAAGTAAAGGTCACCTCATTTTTCAGGCAGTCTATCCAGCTCACCTGTGGATATATCCCACTTTCAAAGTTTTGTCTTAAATGTGAAAAAAACATGATTTGTGCTATATTTGCTTCATACCAAAACAACTCTACGCTTAACTGTCCCATTCAGGTTAAACATTTCTTGGCAAAGCGGGTGCTGATAATGTATTTGTTTAACAAGGTAAGGATGTTTGGCATGTGCATGTGTTTCTCTTGGAGGACTCTGAACCCTGACAGGCTTCCTGCATGATGTGCACGGGAGATCTTCACAAATCTAACAACCTCCTCCTGCAGACATCACTTATTTAACACCTCATTGGGGTCTAATTGTAAAGGCATTACTAATGTAGCTCTTTTCCACCCATGTAGCTGTTACACCAGAGCCTCACTAATTACTTTGTGTGTCAAAGGCAAATCAGGACCTTTATTGCATTTCTTCCTTCCCTGTAGAATCTAGTCTGGTATGATTGTTTACTATCTTCGTTTTCTGTAGTCTCCTCTAAACCTGCATGCTCTTCATGTTTATTACAAAACACGTCCTACGTCTTAGTCTGCATTGGCCAGTTAACGAGAGGTGACGTTGTGCTTTGCAGCTTCCGGAGGCGTCCAGTCAGGCTCTGTTTGCCGACAGCCAGTCTCACATCTGGGCTTTAGAAGGTAGGTAGACACTGGGCACCAGTTCATTCTCATTCGATGTGGATCACAGCCTTCATGAGTTCCACTTGATCTTCTCCCCCAGGACTGTCTTACCTCGTGCAAGCCTCCTACTCTGAAGACCAGTTTGGGGTCGTACAGACTACATTACCCAGCATTCTCGGCTGCATGCTGGTCCTACAAGAGGTAAGTCGTGGCTAAGCCCAAGCTTAATTCCACCGAGGGGGTCCAGCATCTGCGGTCTTTGTTTTGATGGAATATTTCTTTATTTTATGGTAAGTATTAGCACCTTTCATAGGTGCTTTACAGGATAAAATTGACAACTCCTGAAATCCAGTAGATCAATAAAATAAAGTAATAACGGCTAAAAAACGAATGCAAGCATTAACCACCCTGCGTCCTTTCTCAGGCTGTCGATCGCCACTTCAAGCTGCCTCATGCCTCCAGTAAACCGCTCAGGTCAACCTGCAGCATGGGAGACTCCACCCACAAAACCCTGCGCTTTGCTCTCCGGGCCACACTCAAGACAGCCATCTACAGAATAACAACCACTTTTGGTGATCACTTAAAGTAAGGCCACCTGTCAAACATTTGATTTTTCTTTTTTATTTCCAATGATAAAAAAAAAAAAAAAAAATTATATTATGCATATTACATTTTGACGTATACGTTTAATCCTCCACAGTGCTGTCCAATTGTCTGCGGAGCACCGGAAGAGACTGCAGCAGTTTCTGGAGTACAAGGAATAACGGGATTGACACTTCGCTTCTGTGCCTTTGGACTTTTGTCGGAGCAATGTAGCGTGTGTGAACACATTGGATTACACGAGGCAACAAGTGAAAGCCCACGATAGTGCCTCTTTTAATATTTATGTCTGCAGAAGGAGTGTGTACAATAGGCCAGATCACATCTCCTTCATGTGTGAGGTTGTGGGGGCAGGACTCCAGCGGACTGACCAGGCAACAGTTCGACGGCTTGTAAAAGACTTCTCACCTCCTTCGCGTGGGATTGAAACCGGCTGAATGCATGGCTTAGCAGCTCATTGCAAAAGGTATGGTTTGTTACACAAAACAATATAATTTTTTTTTTTTACCGCACTAAGGGTTCATGCTTCTTCTGCTGCCTTCTTGAATTATATCCTTCAGATTTCAAAGCATTTTTGTGTAGAAAGAAATGAGTGAAAGTGTTGCTGGCCCAAAGTGTTTTGAGTAGCCAGCAGGAAGCGTGTCAATAGATATTCTCAGTTCTCAGTTGTGTCAGAAATGTGTTTTTCAGTTTGGCTATTGTGAAATAAATCTGAAATGTTTGCCAGATTAAAATGTGTATTTAGTGCGACTGGTTACATTTGTGGGTAAATGTTTCATCACTGCAAACATGACTTGAGAGTTTTAGCTCGAGAGAGACTTGTTGAATTGAAATGTGATATTGGATCTTAATTGGTCGGTATTCACTTTTAAAATGGGATTTTTGAATATTGACTGCCGTTTAACGATGTCGTTGGGCATTTGGTGTGTGACTTGGGAGGATTCGGTAAAATCAATTGCATCAAGTGCTTGATCAAACGGTGCTTGAAAACTGGTGACTTCACTGAAAAAAATCCTTGTGTTGAAAATGTCCACAAACAATGAACATGGAACATGAAATGACGGCAACGTTGAGGGCACTGTCTTTTTTTGTTTATTGCACAAATCGTACATATTTCCAACTGAGCTGGTCGAACGCAATATTAGGCAGCTGTGGAAAACAATGTCCACCAACAGCCTCAATCTGTATACAAGATGCCAAAAATGGCCAGTGGGAAATGTCCTAATATAACGGTGTCAAATGATGGATTTAAGGGGTAGAAAGGAAATACTGTTTCAAAACCTCAATACAGGAAATGACAGCGATTCTGTTCATAACAGAGGGACGTCATTCGTGAAAGGAAAGGTGGTGCCGCAAGTCTTTTATTTATTTTTTCTCTGGAATTTAAAAGTACTTTGTCTTCATATAGAATATAAACCTCTGCATCAATACCAATCAAATGTTTCAATATCTTTTTTTTTTCTTTGTCTTCTTTGAAGTCAAACAGCATTTGCTTTTCTTTTTTATTTTTTTTTACAGTTTTAATATATATTTATATATGTACATATAAATTCAACTAACTAGAGTTCTCATACAAAATGAGAAAAAAGCTGGACTTTATCGCTCTCACACAACAAATGACTGGCAAGCATATTGACCCCGCCTCCTCTCTGAGCCGCAAAAACATCCAACCCTGCTTCCAATGTGTGTCTGAACAAAAATGTCCATCGGCAAATGGTGGGAGACGTGTCATCACAGAAGGATTTTTAGAAAAACCACATGAACGAGTCCATCATCATAGTCTGGGGGGCGGAAACGAAAAAACATTCAAACCTTACTTCCTATGCACATGCTGAAAACCATCTATCTCTCCGTATTCCTGATCAGTGGGAGATGGAGTGGAGAAGAAAAAGGAAGGGGAGGAGGAAAAGCGGGTGGGAGCCAGAACAAAAAAAACAACCTCCGCTTCCTTAGTCATGAAATGCAAAATATGCCCTCCCCCCACTCAAAAAAACAAAAAAATCTGAAATCCCCTATGGATTTGTTTTCAATGCGCCACAAGGTAAGACAAGAGCCCCTAAAGAAATAGTCTGAATTTAAAGTGTCCCTGGTTCAAAGTGCACTCAGTAGTCAGAGGATGATGGGAGGAGGAGGATGGGGGGGGGTGGGCTTTAGGGTGATGCAGCATGTAGAGTTTTAGTCGTCCTGTGGAAGCTGACGTGGGATAAATGCAGCCATCAGCTCCAGCTCGAGGCCGGAGGCTCACACTTTACCACGACCCAACGTTTAGAGGAAGTCACATTTTTGAGGGGATGATCTAAGGGTTAAGAGTCCACGCCCTTCCTCACCGTAAAAAGCCCTCCTCTTCTTCAGCACAGAAAGCTCAAGGGCAAGAGGGGCGTCACTAAAACCAGGAGGGGCTGTGTGCTGGTGAGGTATAGTTCAATGCGGGGTGCTTGTTGCCACACACGCAGGTTTGGGGCCAGGCGGAGCGTATAGATAATGTATGGACACGCCAGGGCCTTCGGGTGGTGTACACGGATTCGGAGCACTCACTGAACCCCCGATTCCATTTCTCCATAATTAGGATTCAGGAAGTGTGCGTGTGCACGGACCGATGTGCACACTCGTAACTGCTGGGAAACCAAACATTCACACATCTGCCACTCTGCTTGGTCAGCATATGTAAGTGAATGTGTACGTTTGTATTTGTGTGTAAAAGAAAAAAGAAAGAAAAAAAAACACCCAAAGTCTGTTGCGCTGTGGCTCCTCAGTGATTGAGTGTTGCCAGTGTGTCAATAGTGCTTGCCTATGTGCATCAATTTAAGGGCAATAAAGTGTGTGTGTGTGTGTGTGTGTGTGTACGTGTGTGTGTGTGTGTTTGTGTGCGTGTGGCTCAGGAGGACATGCACTGGACATGGTCTGGACCGCCCTCCTCTTCATCAGAGGAATCTGGAGAGCTCCAGGACTCATCCGAGTCTGGGTCTGCACCCTCGCGACGGGCCTGCGTCGGGACAGAGCGCGCAGAGGAAATTACAACTGGTGCCATCTCATTACCATTCAATTACAATTTAACTGACACTTTACGATCACACTAAAACTCAAACAAACATCTTTGCAGTAACATTTTGGTGGATAATCACATGTCGGACTCACAAGAAGAAGAAAATCAAGCAAAGCTCGAAACCGCTGGTTACTACATTTCCAATAATGCAACCAGTAGGATCCTTTCGTTAAATGTCACCTTCACAACCCAAAACATGAATGCTTTCCCCGGTTTGATGCTGTGTCTGAGAGCTCACCCTGGCGGGACGCCTGTTTCTCATGTGTCTCATTAGGAACCACAGCAGCTGGGTGTCGTACTGGTCGCCATGGCGCACGCTGTCCTCATCGCGCTCACGCTTGTTCTTTTTCATCACCTTGGCAAAAAAAATAAAAATCTTTAATTGAAAGGGGGGTTGGAGGGGGGGGGGGGGGGGGGGGGGGGAACGTGGAAAACAAGAGTGCGCACCTCCACAGACACTTCCCCAAAACTATATTCGACTGCTTTTCCACACACGACAGCTCTCTCCACCTGACCTACATTCTGTATTTTAACTCATTCTATATATTCTTATTTTTAAATATGTGTGACATCCCCTACGCGAGAGTTGAGGCCTTTCGAGCGAAGGCCAAACCTGGAAATAAAGCAACAGAGTAAATACCTCCTTCAGACCCTTGAGTCCTGTGGGGCTCTCGGCAGTGGGGGCCCACAGCTTGATGTCGTGGTCCAGCCCACTGGTGGCCATACCAGGCAGGTGGGGGTGAGGCTCCAAACAGTTGACCTTTGGGCGTTCAAAAACAGAGAGAGGGACATAGGTAGTGACTGTCTTGCAATTAGAAAGTAAAAATGGTCTCCAGCTGCAATCAGAAACGGTTTTAGGGATGTGGCCGCAACTACTGATTTCCAGGTTACGTGATGTCTGTTTGACTAACCACTCCTCCTCGGTCTCCCTCCATGAACTGGACGATACGGGCAGAATACTTGTCCCACAGGTAGATGTGTCCACAGTCACTGCCGCTGACCACAAACTCACTGCACGGCCCATAGAAGTTCACCCCCTTCACTGTGAGGACCAGGCGACAATCGGACATAATGTTCAGCTGATGGCAAAATGTTGGCGTAAGCGCAAGTCTGATTTACTCGTTTTTTACAACTGCAGCTGGGTACAAAGGTCACCAAGGAAACGAGGGACTCAATCAAGCACCTGTGGCGTTGTTGCGATGTCCCTTGTATCTCCTGCGATAGTCCGCGCCATCGCTGTGGTTAGAGTCAAACAGGTAGATGTCCTCGTCGTTGTAACTGACCAGGAGCTCTAAACAGACAGGCAGATTATTTTCCCCTTGTGCGCCACAAATGCAAATCACGGTCGGTCACTGGTGAGACTGGAAGAAAACATCACTCTATTGCTGTGTTTCATTATTATTATTTTTTTTGCATATAATCTTTTTTTTTTTTTCTATGTCTCTTCCTTTTACTGTGCTCGTGACAGGAAGATGTATGATGTATGTATTTAAAAAAAAAAGGGGGGGGGGCTGTGGTTGTGGAGGTGATTTACCTGAGCCATCGTGATTGTACACGAGGCAGGTGATGTTGGTTTTTGACTCACTGGACACCAGATGGGAGGGACAAAACTTTTTCAGTACACCATTGTTATCGTTCTCGTTGATCTTCCTCTGATCATAGATCCTAATGTGAAGGAGAAAGGGGGAAACTGAGATTAAAGATTAAGATCCCACCTAAGAGGAAAAAGTTGGCCACCAAACGTATGGAAGTTATTTCAGTTGCACTAATAAAACGTGGGGGCTGGTTCCTACCTCACATACTGGTCTCTCCCTCCCACAGCAAATTGGTGTGTCTTTGCTGGGTTGACATAGATGGTGTACAGTCCAACTTTTTTATCTCCCTCCTTTACAACAACCAGTTTACTGTCATATAAATGATAGAGGAGAAAAAAAAAAGGTGAGAGGATACAGGAAATGGAACGACAACAATTCAGCTCATCAACGCTCCATTGTTGTAACTTTGTGTAATCATTCTACTTGTGTCCACATACACACTTGTTCCTGGGGCTGGATAACTTTAACCTGGGTACACTTTGATGATTATATCACTCACTTGGCGGGACGGTCCAGACGCAGGTCAATTCCAAAGACCACCGCGTCCTCCCCAGCAGACAGAAAGGAGCAGGGCGAATCCGGCTCCAGGGCCAGCTGAGATTAAATGTACACACACACACACACACACACACACACGAGAGAATGGATCCCATTAAGAATCTTTAAATGTAGCACATCCACAACAGGACACTTTGAGATTTAGTCTGGTCACCTTGTGTGCTGCCCCTTTGTGTTGTGCCACCCGCTTGGTGTTCTTGCAGCGCTGTGTGGCAGAGAGCTCCGCCACTCTGATCTGACCGTCCCGAGCACACATGGCCAGGGTGGAGTCTCCACTGTGAGGCAGGAACTTTGCCTGAGTACAGCAACGACAGGGAGAAGGCTCATATGTATTACTAATATACTTGGATTTATCCCATATTCTGTGTCACTTCGCTTTTCTTCAATGTTTTTTTTGTAATTTACTACAGTCAAAATCCTTCATTTCATTAAAAGAAAACTACATTCCCTTTGTGACGCTAAAACAATTTTTTTTAAGATTAATTGAACCAATCGTCAGTTGCTACCCTATTATAATTAATTATTCAAATTATTATTATTATTTTTTTAAATCTTCTTTACCTGGAAGACATTGCTCTTATGGCCGCTGTCAAACTCCAGCTCAGCGTGGCGAATGGCCCAGTTCCAGATCACCACCCGCAGGTCGTCGCTGCCCGAAGCGAGGCGCGTGCCCGACGGGTTGAAGTGCAGCGTGTTGACGCAGCCCGTGTGCTTCTCCAGGCGGCCCTGCAGCTCCAGCCTCTGCACCAGGCCCCGGGCCCCACACACACGCCTCACAAACTGCTGCGAGTCCCTGCCGATCTCCCTGGAGCACAGGGTGGGCACGGCACGCCATATTGGGCCACGGAGGTCACTGAGCTCTGCGCCCAGCCACGCCTCCATGGCCTCGTCGTCATCGTCGTCTTCATCTTTCTGTTCGTCTTCCTCATCCTCGTCATCGTCCTCATCCGAGCTGGAGGTGTGATGTGTGCCCCCGCCAGGTCTGTTTCTCTTCCTCGCCTCCCTTTTGCCACCATCTTTGTCCTTTGCCCTCTCCCGTCTGCCTCCCTCACTCTCTCTTTCTCCATCCTCGGTCAGGGAGTAGAGGCCGCTGCCATCCATGCTGTCCGTGTCCTCCTCCTCTTCCTCCTCTCCATTTGTGCCCGTCTCTCCCTCCACAGTTGGCATAGGCTTGTCTCCGGACGTTTCTTCTGATTCTTTGGGAGCTACAGGAATAGGTCAAAACCACAGCTGAAGTTAATATGGTTAAGACAACATTGTCTCATTGGGAGACTCAACACATTCCAATGAGACTGTTAAACAATCTTATCAGGTTGCAAGTAACTTACATAAATACAACCCCAAAAGCAGTAGCAGTAACAATCCCAGATGTACACGATACAAATTAAAATTGCCTCTGTTTAAAAATGCGCTTAAGAAAAGTTTAATGTTCGAGAGAGATGTTTACCATCGTCAGAGGAAGAGTGTGTGTGTCCTTCTTTGCTGCCAGAGGCATCTTCCTCGTTGTGTGGATCGTCTCCAGGCTCCTTTTCATCAGATCCACCTGTCAGACCCAACAGTGAAGGTTAGAGAACACAATGGTGGCACACACACACACACACACAGTCAGGTTATCCAACAACACGGATCCTTTACCATTGAGAGCCGTTGATTTGCTGTCAGCCTCAGCCATTGTGTCACTTCTGTCCTGCGTCGACCCGAGGGAGAACCTCTGCGTGACACACAAATCAAAGAAGGTGCTTAATAACCAAACAGGCGCACGATCATATAAACAACACACAACTTGCCCGTGCGTAACACAATAACCTCAACCGCTGTTGACAACTGCAGCGTCGCACGGTGCGTGTGCAGGTTACCCGTTAGCTCCAGGCTAATATTATCACCTGCACATTAGACACACACCAACAACAAAAAAAACTTGTGTGCTAACATGTCCACGGGCCCCATGCAGTGCCCTGCTGTGCTTTGTGTTGTCAAACTGAGCAGTGTCCTTTTTGACACAAATACGAGCTCCCGGCCACCTAACGATGATAAGGTGGTGATTATAATGCGAGCTAATGTCAACATCTGAAGCTAACAACACATCGAAAGCAAAATACAACTCGCTAGCTTCTTGTTGTTGCTAACCAGCGCAGTTAGCGTTACCTCTACTCGAAGGCCCGACGAGGCGTACTTCTTAGTTTAGTCCTAATCTTTGCGGCAGCCTTCCTTTCTCCAGACTCGCTACGGAGCAGTGGAGCTAGGTGCCTGTGTTCCTCTGAGGGCAAACACACGACATGGGGGATTTTAGCATGGAGCTTAGCTCAGTGTCAGAGTTGGATCGGGAGACACGATCACAGACACAGGTTGTCCGCTCTGTTTATGTTTTGACGGTTCAGCTTCTTTATTCCTGCCTCCATTTCCGGTGTCGTGCTTCATTTCCGGAAGTTTACAGAAAGAGAAACGCTGACTCAAGACAACCTCCACCACAGTTACCGTTACTATAAAAATGTATTAATATTATAATAATTACGGTATTAATAATCGTAATAGTTGAATATGTTACTACAGCGTTGTGTGTGTGTATTATTTACGTTTCGCTCATGAGGTATTGATTCCGGAAGTTCGAATATATGCATATTTTTTCCAGCTTTACATATATAACATAGCAGTCCAACTTTCTCATCAGAAACTGCTTTGAGTTTTTCATATAAATGATAAATTCACAAAACCAACATTCGCTAAATGGACTGCCCAAGAAATTTGCGGGCAGTTTCATGAAGTATGACCACTGGTACGGTGAGTATGCACTAATGTCAATCATTTAAAAGCGCAAGTTGCGGATCACTTACTGACCTGTGTGCATCTCTGTCCTTAATTAATATAAAATGGTGTACTTTGTTCAGGAAGGCAATGAGCAGTGGGAAAGGTGTTACTCTAATAAAAAGAACCATTAACTGTTTTTCTACAGGAAAAATAGGAATGTGAAATGTAGACAAGCCAATAATCCATGAATCGAAGGCAAAATAAATTCATATGGTGAATGTAATACCTTTATAGCTATGTAGCTAGCAACATGCCAGAAACATGCATCAGTCTTTTTTGCCCTACCTTTACCACAAGATGACGTTTTAAAGCAACGTAGCTTCTCCCATTTGGAAATGTCTGTGTAGTGAGACTTGAAAGGTAAAAGTGTGTTTAACTGAATTCCAGGAGGATGAAAGTGTTGTAATATCTCAAGGGGTTAAAAATCAAATTCTGCAAAGATATGCTCCCCGATGTCGCTCATCTCCAAGAATGGGCACAGTTCATTTTAAACTCAACAGGAAAGCCTAGAATAAAAAAAAGAAACAAGTGGGAACGGGTTTTCCATCAAAGCGTTTGAACAGAGAGAGTACACAGAAACAAACGATTGAAGCGATGGACTGCACTTTCTTTAGCAATACATCGTGGGTCAGCCAAGGAAACTAGTTCACTGTTGCTGGCAGGAATACCACAAGCCCATGGTGCTCATGTTGGACCAAAGTTTGAGAACGAATAGCCGCAACATTTACCTAAGCCTTTATTCAAAACTTGAAGGAAAATTCTCTCTTGATTTCTATCATCTCCAGTGACTTACGTACTGGTTTGCTTTTTTGCATCCTATTTACCTTCTGTTGACATGAGGGCACACACCACTGGGTATATAATAACAGGCAGAGGAAATCAAAGCAGTACAATCAGAGAAACTTAGAGCTGCAAACTGTAAAACCAAAACCATGAGCTGAGCGATGCTAAAAATCCTCTGTAGACGGACTATATGTCATTTGCTACCCACTTGCTTGACCCTTTTGTTTTCCTGGTGTATAACTTGTGTCAAACCAGCTTCACTGTTAAAGGACTAACTTCTTCCATAGCACAAGTCACAGCATGCTTAATTAGCAATGTTATGGTGAAATTAGATTTGATGTGAGTTATGTGTGGTGTCTGCATAATATGTCCTATTATTATACCAGTTCCTGTGTTTACAGGAAGCAAACAAAAATCTTCCTTGTCAAATCATTTATTCTTGCCAGTGGAAGTCCATAAGCTCGATCTGTCCACGGAAACATCTGGCTCTCTCGCTCAGGATAAAGATGACGGGATCCCTCGGCTTCCTTCCTGTGTTTATGTCATGGGCTTGCTCGCTAGCCGGGATCTATAGTAAATCCTGGCCCGAGGATGTCCTTCTCTCTGCCTCTCTCTCCTAGATGTATTTGATTTTTTTAATGTGCTCATATCAGCGACTGTACTAAAACATGTAAAACTCACAGAGAGCAAACTGAGATTATAGTGACCGGTCACAGCTTTTATAATCCACATGGTATGTCAGCTGAGAGCAAGAGGCTGAGCATGGGGAGGCAGGATTACTCTGTAACACAATCCCTTCACAATAAGGATCGATGTTTTCAGCCAATTATTTGGTCAGGGGACTAAACGATGCAGTCAGTCGATCACCTAAATCAATTATCAGCCAGCAGGTTTAAATGTTAAGTTTAAATGGAATATATGAGTGAAAGCCATGTAATCAGGTCAAAATGAAAAACATGTCACCACCAGCTGACGCCTCCGAGTCGAACATTTGAGCTTCACAATTTGCGGTGAGATTGTGTGGGTATATGAATAGAACCATCTCAGAAATCAGAGAGGACGAGAAGGGTGAGTGTGTGTGTGTGTGTGGATGCAGGTCTAAAGCAAAACCTTCAGGGTGACGACCACCTCTGAAGAAGCAGAGAAGGAGGAAGGGGAAGTGGGCTGTGTCAGAGGGGGTTTCTGCTCTTATGCCGCTCCAGCTCCCTCCTCTTCCTCCTCCAGAGGCGATGCTGCTGGAGCGCGTGGCGCACGGCGCAGCGTCTCCGCACCTCTATGCGCAGGTTGGAACCAGCGACTAGGTTCTGGATGTAACACCCTATTTTTTTATTTTTTTTGGTTTTGTTGTTCTTTGGTGTGTTTTTCTCCTTTTCTCCCCGGCAACATGGAGTACTGGAGGCAGTGTGCAGTGTGGCTGATCAGCTGCAACGTGCTGCCGGTGAACCACCGGGTGACGGCGGACACGGCGCAGGTGTTCGACTTGGCGCAAACCCTGCGGGACGGGGTGCTGCTGTGTCAGCTGCTGAACAACCTGAGAGCGCACACCATCAACCTGAAGGAGATCAATCTCAGGCCGCAGATGTCACAGGTACACTCAGCTTAAAAAACAAAAAACAAAGAAAAAAACATGGAACGGGGGAAATGCTGTGTCTTTGGAAGTGTATGAGCTCAGAGTCAGTTCCTTATTTTTTTAATTTTTTTATCATGTCCAGCAATATGCGTTTATGAACACTGGTTGTAAAGTGTTTTGTGATATGCATGAAGTAGATTTGAACAACAAGTTGGCTGTTGCTTGACAAAATAAAGACTGGGGGAGATTCAAATATTCCTCTAAAATGTTCTTAAACACAGCAGAGCAGAAGAAGTACTCAAAAAGTTGAATGCAGAGGTAATGGGGAATTCATTATTTCCCGTCCTTTAACTTTTTCTACGATTTCAAAAATGTACAGGAAACCCAACTAACGTGGACCTGTCTTCCTTCAGCGCTATCTTCTAAATATGGTTATTAGCCCAAACACACTTGCTGTGACTTGTTTCTGCGACTTTCTAATGACTAACATTAAATAAATGACAGAGAGCGAAACATCCTCCGGCCTCTGAAACACAGATGAGTTGCCCAAGGTTTGACTGAGCTCTCTTTACTCATCATTCCTCCTGCTGCCACTGGAGAGGCCTGATAAAATCCTGGCTTTGATCCACCCATTGGTCTGTGAACTTAAATTATTTCAGCAAAGGCTTGCAGTTTGCTTGCAAATATGTATGAAGCCCAGGGATAATTTTTTGGGATTCTACACACTACTCATATTTTAAATTAATACATTTAATTTCTATATAAATCACTTCCATAGACAGGATGCAATTAATATAGAGATTTCTTTATATCTAAGTGGTTATCAAATACCATTTTCAAAGAATACAATATATAACACCTTCACCTTTCACATAAGATGTGTTAATAGCACTATATCATACGCTATATGTCATTATGGGAATAAAATCAACAACTAAAATGAATAGTTTCAGGTGTTTTTTAGTAATTTGTCACCATAAGAAGAAGACTTCCTGTGACTGGTACCGACTGGTACTGTTTGTACTAATACTCTACTCTTTTAAGAAACAGTGCAGGTCATTCGAGGAACATGTTCAGAAAAGTAACCCACAGCACAGTTTTGACATTTTAATCTAATATTTTTTTAATATAGTTCTTTTCGACAAACAAGTCTTCTTCAAATTGATTTAATTTAGTGAGGTTTTTTAATTTTACTGTCGGCACATTGTGTATAGAACTCTTATGTGCAGTGAGATATCAATTCATGTTTCTTAGCCTGCCATTGGATTGTGCTCTGTCTGATGAGCTGCAGGGATCTCTATGTCTGTCATCATCTTGACACAAAGTGAAAGCAAACGCAGGGCATAACGTGCTGAACAATGGATGGTGGAAGCCCGAAGCTGTAGGCCATCTGAGTATGCCTGAGAAAAGCATGTGTGCCAGATTTTAAAGGGCTCTTTCATTGAGCCCTGCTGACCTTTGGTCTTGGTAGTGGAAACAAGTGCATGTAGGTAATGGACCGGAGGGAGATGGTGCAGTATGCTGTGATGAAAGTGGTGCTACTACTATTTTTACCAGACTGTATGTCAGGCTTTGGAAAGGAAGCATTTCATTAAATTCTTAGACATGCTTTACTTCATTTTCTGAAATAAGAGAACCACTGATATCTACGCGACCAAATAAAAGTAGCCAAATATCATGCATATAACAAAATTAAGATTAGGAGTAAAATCCAGCAAGACATTTTATGTATATGTGATGAAGAGAATATGCCCCGGGACTGTGATTGTATTCAGGGTTAGGGGCTGGCAGTGGGGCAAAGCCATCTAGTTTGTGCCCTTCCTCCGCAGGCAAACAGGGCCCCAGAGGGCGGTGCAGTAATTATAGGCGCCTCCACGATGCCCTGATAAAAATGCGACTGTCTGTTCCTAAGAATCTCTGCTATACAGTCAATTATCACATATTCCGCAAGTGTTTAGTCATCAATGTGCTCAAAATGGCAAAATCATGGCACGCATTTTTTTACTGCCCGAGACTGTACTGGATGGGCTTTACGTGTGTAACTGAAATTTTGGAGCAACCGACCTTAAGCTCTACCCAGATCCCAGCCTTGAACCTTTACCCATAGACATAAACACATTGCTTGCAGTGTTTTGACAATTGTGTGGTTGTATTTTCCCAGAGATGCTGATCGCAACAGGAAGTGACACAAAACGAGCACGTGCTCAGTTATTTCATTTCACACTGTGAAACTTTCCTTTTTCAGTTTCAGTTGGCAGTGTGTGTGTGTGTGTGGGTTAACTTCACCTTTATGAATGTGAATTTTATGAAATCCCAGCAGCTCTGGTTGTAAGTGTAATAGAACAAAATTAAAGTCAATGCAATATAAAACCTGGTCCTCATAGTATCATGAGTCCACGGTTAATAAAAATCAGTTTCTTTTCTTATTCTTCTTTTCTTTGGCAGAAAGTAGTTTCCATGACTACTGGCTGAGATGTTGCATTTCAAAAAGGTACATTTTAATTGTGACAATTAGAACGCTAATGAGTTTGTTGTGTTGCTTTGTGCAGTTCCTGTGCTTGAAGAACATCCGCACCTTCCTGGCGTGTTGCTGTGATGTGTTCGGGATGAAGAAAAGTGACTTATTCGAAGCCTTCGATCTTTTTGATGTTCGAGACTTCGTGAAGGTAAGACCAAAATCCAATCTGTAGTCAATCTCGTCTTCACGCATCTGGTCACACATTATATTTCCTATACGATAAACTGTACATCAAGCTATACTGTGTTTCCTACTGAGCCGTGGCGTATGCGTGTGTCTGGCCAGTTTTGGTCCATCATGGTCTGGCCTTGTGTCTCTCTGGTGTGTGTCTGAGGCGGTTTTTGTTGCTCAGTTATTGTGGCTACGCAGTGTTATCAGGTCAGTGTGTTGTGCGGTGCACTCCTCAGTTGCAGCACAGGAGCCTGAATTAACCCTGCTCGAGAAGACACACTCACACTTAAAAAAAAAAAGAAGAAAAAAAGCCTTCCTCCCACATTTGATTATTTCAGTGCTTTTGGAGCCAAACTTTACCTCTAAGCATTTAAAGAAGTTAACATAACTTGTGGGAATATCCATGAGGTAGATATTTGCCTATTAGTGTAGTGCATTCATCTCTTCTGAATTGATTCACATGATAACTCACTATAATTAAAATACGGTAGATGTAGCGGCTAAAGCCTTTGCCCTCTTTTCAAATGTTGCCTTGAGAGGTTTGTGCATATTCTAAGTCATTTAATGTAGTTCCTAGAGATTTTAATTTATAAGTAATCCTTAGGTAATTTTAAACAAAAGAGAAACTTAGTCAGCACACAGGGCAACGTATTATTAACTGTCTTTTATTGAGGCATTTTACACGTGGTTGCAATGTTTAATTCACGTCCCTGCGGGGAACAAAGTGGTCTTAAGTATCAGGGAACTGTAAGGGAGCGCATTTTGAGCTTTGCGTGCCGTTTCCCAAAGTCCATTTTCTTTTAGTTCAGTTATGTTCCAAAGAAGCTTGCAGTCAATCTGGCCCCTGGTAATCCCACAGGGGAGGTGGTGCCTGCATATATATGTACAGTATAAACCAGGCCGCGTAATCTCAGTCATGTTCAAGAGTCTGTCCAACAAACCGACAAGCTTCCGACAGGGCCGTATTGCTCTGCATCCTTGATTAATGTTTTTCTCGGTCCTCATTAGTAAGTAGAAATATGGGTGTTTGCAGGTTTAGCCGCTGGCCTGGATTGCCTCCAGCAAGTGTTGTACAGCGGAAGCAGAAATGCTCAATCTTTCCTTATTTTTATTTTTTTTCAGAAAACATCCCAACATCTCAAATCTCAGCCACCCTAATCCACATAGGTTGAGTGGTGCCAACTGGGCCCGTAGACTGAGCATTAGTCCCCTGAATATCTAACGAGAGCTCTGTAACCTACATTCCCGTGCGGGCTAAGTACAGGCTTTGTGCTGACCGCATGCAGAAGCCCCGGATGTGTACGAGATGAAGGGCAAGAAAACACAGGAAATGCGCTTATTTCTTTCCTTAACTTATATTTGATAATAATACCCACCTCTGCAGGTAGGGAATTACTTGTTCAAAATATGAGACGGACAAATAAAATAGATGGATTTACATCTTTTACATTTGTATTGTAATGAGCCAATTGAGAGACAGGCAGACAGGCAGACAGACAGACGGAAAGCCTCAGGCAGCCTGCAGGAAATGGTCATGACACCTCAAAATCTCACCCCCCTGCATCGGACTTGGTGTGTCCTCGTGATGTGTGGTGAAGGGGGGTGCTTGTGTATGCGATGGAATACATGACATGCGTGTGTCTGAAGTCTGCAGACACCAATAAAGTAAAAACTGGGCTATCATAATTCTATATATGCGTGAACACCGGACATTACAAATTTGACAGTTCTCAGTTAATAAACGCCGGGGAAGAAAATGTTTGATGATGATGACATAATGGAAGGTTTGAGTACAAAGAGCATGCTTCAAAGTAAAAGTGGTTATGCTTGCATTAAAAGAAAAAGGGTATGCCGCTTTTTATGCATTATTACAAGCCAAACAAAAATGTACATATAACATATAATGCCTTATAATGTATTGTAAGAACAAGTTAGAAACCACACGGCAATGTGAGATTTGGATTTACACACATTGTTGAAAAAGGTATAAGTTATAAGGTATACGTTTGGTGCGTGTGGGGGGGGGAGGTTCGGTAGAGCAGCCTGTCGATTTGCACACTTGTTTCCTCTTCCGGTGTGTTTGACTCTGAGGCTTTGGCTGATGTCTTGTCACTTGTGATAAGTCAAGTCCTGATTGTTGTGTGATAAACCCGCTTGCGACTGCAAATGGCGTTTGAATGGAGTTATTTACAGCAGATGTTCACATTATAATGAAGAGCAATCTTTTTTTATTTTAAAGAGATGAACTTGAATTCCCCAGAGCACCATGAACAAAAAGTGTAAAAAAAATCCAACGTTCACATCTCATGCTACAGGCCAGTCGCCTTAAAATAATCTCACTTTAAAACAGAGAGCTAATGAGCATCTGAATTCAACACAGAAATTCTCCTAAATGTTCTATTATTAACCATGGATTTGCTCAACTTTGTTTCACCAGGTTATGGACACGCTATCCAAGCTCTCTTATACGACGATTGTGCAGAAAGCAGGAATCAAGTAAGTCATTAAATAAGAAAAAAAAAATGGATATGAATGTCCGCAACAAACGCAAACAGATATTGTGCAAAGTTATTGAAATCTGTTCTTTTTCAACGTGCACCTGCACTTCACCTCCACCCCGCCCCCCCACCACGACAGCCACACTTTTCTCACATCTCATAAAAAGGAATTTCCAGTTGAACCACATGTACTTTATTAATAGAAATGAATTAACAGTGAGCGGGAATACAGTCTGATATCTTTCTCTGCGTTAAAAGTATGTCATATGAAATTCATTAACATTTTTCAGAATTTTCAATTTTTAGGTTTCTTTTTCAAGCTGAACTGGTAAATCTGTAAATTATTCCTCTCAGTTGTACATATTTAAAACGTTTTCCTGCCCTAAGTCCCTCATGAAAACTTTCTTCATATGTTTTTTTTTTCTCCAGTATTTTCTGTGAACCTAATTCAGCTTTGGTGTCATTTCCAGGCCATTCCCAACGGAGGAGAGCCTAAAGGACGAGGACATTTACAATAATCTGGAAGACTTGATTGAGTATGTATGAGCCACCTCTCGGCGGGCCCATTACTGGTGTAGATTGAACATGATTATTTTGCTCAGTAGCAGAACTGGCTCTGCTCATCAGCCATGCTCTCCAGGGGTCCGGACACCCACATGTTTTGGTAACAGGCTTGGCTCCGTTTCTCTGTTACCGTCAGAGGAAATGAATGAGTAATTCTGCATGCTTTTTTGCCGAGTGCCTGCATGCCACCCACATCAAGGACCTGAATAGGTGCAGTTGACAGTTTGATTTATATCGAAAAGAAATAAGGATAATTCTCAATTTTCGTTTTGATGTGCTTGACTTGTGCATTTTCCCTCGATAATAAATGCCCCCGTTTGCGATTGATGACAAAGTAACGCACACAAACGAAATAGCAGCCCTGCATTATTAGTTACTTTATTAGCTACAATCATTTGTAGTCACTCAAAATGTACAGCTTGTTTGTCGTCTCAGACATAAAACACACGGCTATTTATTTTTTTCATATCCCACACATGTTTTTACATCCTGTGACTGTGTGTGTATTTGAGAGATTTTTTAATGTCCACGTGCGTTCTAGTGAGAATGTCCTCGAGGATGAGGACGACTTGTATGCAGTGGTGTACGGGCTGGAGGAGGACCACGCAGGTGGGGAGATCTACGAAGATCTAATGAGGACTGAACATCAGCCCCCACTGGTAACCCTATGAGTCAGCCTCACGCAGACACACACTTTAACACACAGCATCCTAACCTCCTCAATATGCTGTCATCTCCTGTTATGTAGCATCAAGATACATTGGATTTTGTATACATTATTCTGAAACATGCTTTCGGAGAGAAAATGCTCATAATGCAAAATAAGCTCTCTTAGAGTGCTATATTATTAAGCACATGTATAATCTGTTATGTACATGATGGCTAGCTTTTATTTATAAAAGTACATCACATGGCATGCCATACCGGTTATTTGTGCATATGAGAACCTATATGAGACGTCTCATCGTAAAAACAGTTCTCGTTACATGACCGACATCAGTTGCCAGCACAGGGACCTCAATATACGGAATGAATGGAATAAAACACAGCGCGTTCCTCTCTTTCGAAACACGAAGAAGCGAACATCATGTTTCTCCTGTTCTGAGGTGCGTGCGTCTCTCCAGAAGCAGGCGGAGTTGGACGTGAGGAGCTGCTGCCTCACAGAGATCAAGCAGACGGAGGAGAAATACACGGAGACGCTGCAGTCCATCGAGAAGGTGCCAAACCTCCTTCAATGGGCTCCTCTGCAATGAGAACACCCTGACCCAAGCATTTCCCACATCGTGGTGTCTGCCACCATGTTGTTGTTGTATGATGTTTTTTTTGGGGGGTTTTACTGGTTTCTATATGAGTGCACCGCGGCTGTTGCTGTGGCAGTCATGTCACTGAACGTTGCGGTTAGATCAACCCATAGAAGCTGTCAGTTTTCATCTGAGTGTTTTTTTTCTTTTTGTGTCTGTCCCTTAGTATTTCCTGAACCCTCTGAGGAAGTTTTTCTCTGCAGCGGAAATTGACAAAGTTTTTGTCAACATTCCTGTGAGTGCCAGAAACGTGGCCCCCCCCCCCCCCTTTGTCACAATAAAAAGGTTGTTGCTCAAATGCCGACGTCTGCCCTGTCTGATGCAGGACCTGGTCTGCGTTCACAAGAGCCTGATGGGAGACGTGCAGGACTCCATCTTGAACAAAAATGCCTTAAATCTCTACCAGATTTTCCTCAGCTACAAAGAGAGGTATTCGTAATCATTTCGATTGTGTGAGCTTTACCAGGTGTGTTCAAGTGGGAGTCAAAAAGGTGGTCAAATTTAACTGGCATGTTAATCTGCTTTCTAAAGAACAGACTGCTGCCCTTTGCTGTTGCAGACGTGTATTTTACATCAGACATCTTAGCTTTGCACTTTGTTCTGCGCACACGCTATTCGCCGTTCACCACTTTTACTTTTGAATTCGGCCGACATGCTGCTACCTCTGCGATTAAAAATAGCCCAGACTCTGTAGAGTCTGGTATACTAACCTCTCAATGTCTCTAGTATCGTTTCCTGCAGTTTCAGAAAGGATCCTCTCGTATTCCTAGAGTGATTTCTTTATCAGTAATGTCAATGTCACAGTACAGCGTAGATGACCCAACAGAGTCAGTATCAGACAATCGAATAGAATACACTGCATTTTTTGTATCAGCTGTGTTTCACGTTTGAACTCGGCGTATAATAATAATAATATAAACCAGTTTTCACGGCCTCACTGCCTTTCCTCTGGATTTCAGACTGCTCATTTATGGGATATACTGCAGCCAGGTGGAGATCGCCATCGCTGTTTTAGACCTCATTTGTAAAGAGAAGGAGGATGTTCGCCTAAAGCTCGAGGTTAGACACCTGAAGAAGCACACACACACACACGCACGCACGCACGCACGCACGCACACACACACACACACACACACACACACACACACACACACTATTATTCACATTATTCAAAGTTATTCACTGGCCCCTTTGTATTTTGTGTATAGATGATAGTATTTTTGTTCATTGCATTATGTTTCTTGTTCAATCAGGCCTTGATAATGACAAACAATAAAACGTATGCTACTATGGGTATTAGTAAGAATGGATGAGGATAATTAACATGTAATTATATACCAGAGATCGTTCAGCTATTCTATCGTACTTATTGCAGGAGTGCTCCAAACGGGCCAACAATGGGAAGTTCACACTGAGGGACCTGCTGGTCATCCCGATGCAGAGAGTCCTCAAATACCATCTCTTGCTTCAGGTAAAGATTTCTTCATCGGTTCATTTAGGCAGGAGACCTGACGGAGGATGTTTTCCAACTGTCTGGAGGTCTGCTTAAACTATGGTTTCCTTTTGGCTACAAACACCAACAATTGTCATTATATTATCACTTTAATATTACACCCAATGAAACAACTTAGATTCACAAACCTTAACTCAGACCGAAACTAATATTCACGTCGAACAGACATAATCTGACGTGGGGATGTTTTTCTTTTCCTGTGAGACTGACTTCTGGGTGGTTTTGTCATCTTTAATTCAGATAATTCAACTCGCAGAATATATATATGTTTTCCTTCAGTTTACGCGTGTCCACATGATGGCGACATTCTCCACACATTTTACCTCCCGACACAACGTCGCCGCAGAGCCACTCTGGAATAGATCAAAACTATTTTGACGAGTCATTGACGTCGACTCTAGCATTTGGTCGCGATCATGTCAGTTTTTCAGTTTGTCTCAAGCCATTTCAGCTTACAGAGAGTTTCACTGAATTTGAAGGGTGAAATAATTAAGTCTGGGAGTTATTTAAAATTATTATTTGATTTCAGAGTTATGTTCCCTAAACATGTTTGGTAAGTTTCCCCTTCGATTTCTGCTTCTTGTTGAGAATGGAACGAGCAGTTGTTTTTCAGAATGCCCCAATTTCCGCCACCGATAACTGTGTGACACAGTTCACCCCTGGTAGAATGACTCAGAGGTCAGAGAGAAGCTGGTGGGGCCGATCGGGACAATGACTTGAGAGCCGTTTTAAATTGTAGTCGTGGGGTAATGGCCTGCTCTGTAAATGGTGGTGATCCCCAGTGTTCTCGGGCACCCTCAGCGGAGAGGCAAAAAAAAAAAATCAAAGTTCACCTCTTCATTTTGCAGCGTTGTGAGAGACGTAATGGAGAGAAGTCAGACATCTAGTGGAACCACCTCTCTGAGTTGATATTGCTATAATAAACATATGAATACATACACTGTAAATATGATTAAATCTTAATGATATCACTTTCGACCACACATGGCACAGGTTACACGGCAAACACTGCTTTCTTAGGAAGCAGCATCTGTGCGGAAATAAACAAAGATCAAATTAAGCTACAAAAGAAAAAAGAAAATATGATGCAGCCTAATCACATAATTGCGTCGACATGACGTGACAAAGGTCAAAAAGCGTAAAAGTGGTTCGCAGTTTCACCCACTTCCCGATGTCTGTGTGACACAGGACCAAGACCAGTGCGTTCGGCATCCCTAAAAACCCCCTAGTACCAAC